>WSYH01002989.1:57500-73692 GCA_036426205.1 Ascaphus truei
TAAAGATTGTGCCTCTCAGTGCGCCATTCTGCCTGTTTGTTTTTCTTGTCTGTGAGCTCCCATCCAGGAGCTCACGTTTATAGGGGGTGTGGAGTCCCTTCAGGCAGACGGCAGCAAGAGGGCCCCATTTATCCATTCAGACAGCACCATCGCGGAGTGACTATCCTGTTTTCTGCTGTGTATAACCTGTTGGCTCGCAGGGCCTGAGCCTCTGCCACGGAGAGCCTGGGGCGATATGTATATGTTACTCCTTACCAGATGCAGCGCCTCCACCTGCGATGGCTCCCAGCAGAGTGGGAGTTGTTGCTCGCAGGATACCAATATAATGATATCCACACTTTATATAAAATAATCAATCTTTACTAACTGTAACCATAAACCCTATATGCATGACATCACATACTCCTCCCACTAGAGACACAACTAACCAAAGCGTCTCACAGGACGCGACCCTCCACCGTGTTCCCCACACCATGTCCAATGTCCCACACCCAAACCCTAGAGTGTGATTGTTATAGTTGGTGCACTTTGGTGTAGGGTTACCTGCCGAGCGCTCCTGCACTCGGACCAGCAGACAAATCTTCACAAAGGATCTGCAGACACGATGCCTTCCACGACGTCCCTCTGGGGTGATCCCACCCGGGTAGATATAAATGTCTCTGAAGAGGCTTGGTCCCCTCTGATAGAGAACTGCAGCTACCACTGTTTCCCTGACTTGCACATTACTGGGGCAGGTTCCTATTCTAGGGCCTGTCCTACAGCAACCACAAGCTGAATGTGACTATGGGGCCTATCTGGGGCCTAAGGGGTTTTCTGGCCTAGTGTAGAGGCTACTTGCCTCTCTACACACACAGCTCCTACCTCAACGTACTCCCCTGCGCAACCTTCTATATCCATCCTGCAGAGCCCCTATCGCCCTATTGACTCCCTGGCATCATGTGGTCTCTCTAGCACTCATGGGACTTGTAGTCCCCTGCTCTAACCCTCCTCCCATTGGTCCGGGCTTCACGCGCTACCGCAGCCACTTCCTGCGCATGCACTAACTCTACTCGAGAGTACCAGAATCACTGCACATGCGCGAATATCAAGATGGTGGCACTCTGAGCACTCGGGCCGCCGCGGAGCCTCCCGTGCACCAGAGCGCCCCCTGCACACGCTGTAACCCTCCCTGGCAGCAGAGGAGAGGGCAAACCTGGGGGACCTGGCTACACCAGTTAAGTGAACCCCAGCAATAGTTGCTTGCTTAAGGTCACAAGGAGTTGTTGCATGTCTTTAGCCACTCTAAATAAGGCGGCATTACCATTAGGTTACTCTTTCTACCTATTCCAGTACTAGCTATCCCTACACACACACACACACACACACACACCTGTCACTGCACCTCTATCCTGCTATATGCACTTTTATTTCAGTATTGATCTTTACACACACACACACACACACACACCTGTCACTGCACCTCTATCCTGCTATATGCACTTTTATTTCAGTATTGATCTTTACACACACACACACACACACACACCAGGTCTCGCCGTGTTATCCACTACCTCTAATCGCACTTTCTATCTGCAGCTCTACTAATCCTACCTGGCTATATGGCACTTTTATTTCAGTTATTGATCTTTACACCACAGACACACACAGACACCACCTCTGTCCACCTCACCCGCACCCTATCCTGGCTATATGCACTTTTATTTCAGTATTGATCTTTACACACACACAGACACACACACACACACACACACACACCTCTGTCACTGGACCCCCATTCTACTGTGACACTACCAGTGGCGGATTTCCCATTAGGCCCGGACTTAGGGCAGCAAAATTTAGGGGCGGCAAAAATGTCCACCCCATATACTTTTGCTGCACTCTCAAATTTATTGGGATGTCACTTACCTGCTGTGGCCACCTCCTTACCTGTCGCTTTTCTTCTCCTTCTGAACCACAATGTCAAATGACACCGTGGATGTCACCAACGTGACGGCACACGTGGTCTTATTGCCATGGCAATGCGACATTGCAGCATTAAATTACATCGACATCGCGTTACCATGGCAACACGACGCCGTGCGACATCACGTTGGTGATGTCTGCATCGTCATTTGACGCTGCAGTTCAGAAAAGGGGGGGGGAGAGGCAGCAGCAAAGAGGTGGCCACAACAGCTAAGTGCCTAGGGGCGGCGTATTTTCAAATCCACTGCTGGACAATACTCATAAACACACACAGCTCTGTCACTGCACTACCATCCGGCTTTGCATCACCTACTGTTACTCCAGCACTGCCTGCCGAGTTTCACTGACACACTGACACGTCTCTCTTTCTTCTATTCAATTGCAGACTACAGCAAGTTACAGACTGAAAATGGGTTAAAACTATTTAGTTCTACAGTGCAGTTTTTAATAGTATGTGTGTGTGATCTCTTGTACAGTAGTACTATGGAATCCACCACGGCTGTGTTTGCCAACAGAAGAAGCACTTGTACTTTGTGCACTGACTGGGAGAGAGAGAATGATGACATTACTGAGAGGCTTAGGACAGTATTTACTAAATGGTGCCAACTGCAAGGTGCCTTACATAGTTACATAGTAGATGAGGTTGAAACAAGATGTAGGTCCATCAAGTTCAACCTATGCTAAATTTAGACAACAGATACTTTATCCTATATCTATACTTACTTATTGATCCAGAGGAAGGCAAACAAAAAAACCCAGAGTCATATCATC
This sequence comes from Ascaphus truei, assembly GCA_036426205.1. NCBI lineage: Eukaryota > Metazoa > Chordata > Amphibia > Anura > Ascaphidae > Ascaphus > Ascaphus truei. Next base: position 60,234 of record WSYH01002989.1, read on the forward strand.
CAATGATATCTCATAAGGGGAAAAATACATTCCTTCCTGACTCCAAGAATTGGCAATCGGATAACTCCTTGGATCAACATCCTTCCCATGTATACTTATTTGGTATATCCCTGTATACCTTTCCCATCTAAAAAAATGTCAAACCTTTTTTTGAACAAATCTATTGTATCTGCTATCACAGTCTCCAGGGGTATTGAATTCCACATTTTAACTGCCCTTACTGTAAAGAACCCTTTCCTTTGTTGCTGGTGAAATATCCTTTCCTCCAACCTTAAGGGATGGCCCTGAGTCCTTTGTACTGCCCGTGGGATGAATAGTTCTTTTGAAAGCTTCTTGTATTGTCCCCGAATATATTTGTATATAGTTATCATATCCCCTCTTAGACGCCACTTTTCTAATGTAAATACATTTATTTGTAAAATATTTTACCAGGAGGTAATACATAGAGTTACCTCTCATTTTCAAGTATATCCTGGGCACAGAGTTAAGACAAATAATACATGGTTACAAATACAGTTGCATAAATGAACAGGGTATACATTATATACAAGACATTGCATGCACAGTTAAAGAAAATATATATTATGGGTGTATGCAACAGTTACAAACCAGATTAAAATGTGAGACAGCCTTAGGCTTTGGTCCCGCTGCGCATGCGCGCTACTTACCATCTGATGGTATCCTCCCGAGCAGGTCTCAGTCCCTCCTCCATGAACGGCTCACTACATGCTGTGACGCGTCAGCCGCCAGGGGATGCAAGAGAATTGTAATCCCAAGCGGCGACGCGTCACGTGGTGTGGCTGTGAGCCAAAGAGGAGAGGAGGAGGGGAGGGCTGAGAGGAGGGGAGGGCTGAGAGGAGGAGGGGAGGGCTTCGGGAAGCGGGGAAAGCAGCTGCTCCCTCCCACAGTCTCTCTCCTCTGTGTGAGCCGAGACACACTCCGGCACAGTGTGATGGCCCCGCCCACCTGCTCCCTCACACAGACTCTCTCCTCATAGCAGATGCACGAGGGGGAGGGAACCCCTGGCAATGAGGAGAGGAGGCTTCGGGGAGCGGGGAAAGCAGCAGCAGCTGCAGCACCAAGGGAGCCCCCCTGCTCCCACCCACAGACTCTCCTCAGGGAGGCTTCGGGGAGTGGGGAGGCGGGGGAGGGAACCCCCTGACACACACTAATGGCCGCACCCCCGTCATTGCCGAGCCCACCCGACCCGTTTTGGCCACACACCCCCACTCCAGCTCTTGCTCCCTACAGACCGCAGATAGCGGTCAAGTGCCTCTCCACACACCGCTTGTCTGCAGTGCGGGCGCGTGGTCTGAGGCAGCAGGGCATTAGCCTTAGATTTAAAAGAACTTAAACTGGTGGTGGATGTGAGAGTCTCTGGTAGTTTGTTGCAGTTTTGGGGTGCACGGAAGGAGAAGGAGGAGCGGCCGGACACTTTGTTGAGCCTTGGGACCATGAATAGTCTTTTGGAGTCTGATCTCAGGTGATAAGTGCTGCATGTGGTAGGGGTGAGGAGCTTGTTCAGGTAGCTGGGTAGCTTGCCCATAAAGAATTTGAAGGCAAGACAGGAAAGGTGAACTTTGCGCCTAGACTCTAGTGATTAAGAAAAATAGGGTGCTCAAACCCAAGACGACTCCAATCAATTCAATGATTAATAAACATTTTTATTTTCGTTGTATTCCAGGGGGAGCATGGAGAGAAATAGAACAAAAAAGACAAAAAACAATCTAAGTGTAGACAGTTTTTAGATAGTGTAAAATTAAATGTCTTGTCTTGGCTCGTATGTTGTGCCTACTTACAAGATGTAAGTTGTATTCAAGCGATTTAGACACACAATGGTCTCTGCTAAGGATGTTGTTCTCCACTCTATGAAGCGGTCTCCAATTGTCAGCTCAGCAACCAAGTGTATGTGAAGAAAAATGATACCATAGTGCAGACCAATACAATGATAAAACTAAACTTTTTAAATTTAAAAATGAACACTTACAATAAAAATGAATATATTATGCATTGTTCACAATCTTAGTGATCAGGGAGAGAAGAGTGTGTTAACTTCAGGCTCACCCGCCTCTTCCGATGGGACCTGATGTAATCAGCCTCTCTCTGCGACTCTGTGTCTCCGGTGGTGGACTGTGTAACCCAGGCTGTATCCTCCCGTGGGCTGTTGGACTCCCCTTCAGCTGTTGTGCATCCGTACTGCGCTTGGAGCTGCCTTTCGGGTGCAGCCCCCGTGGAAGAAATTCGTTCCCGCTCTTCGTCTCTATTCGTCTTATGATTCTCTAAATTTTATTGTACGTTTTCTTGATGGATAAGTGCAACCACTCCACACAGGTATATCAAATAATCTGATTCATTTGGTTTGCTGTTGTGGGTATGTAGTAGGTGATTCTTTTTGTTTATTTCTAGTCTCTGGGTCTGCGACTAGCCTTTAGTGTGGAGCTGCAGGGGACCTGATGTGATTGGTGCATTGTCGGCTGTTCAGCACTTATCATTGGTGATGGCAGCGACATGTACCGGCCTATTGGGTAGACCTCGGTGACGTCACTATGGCAGGAGTAGATACACAGAACAGGATAGCTCTGTTAGCCTCACGCTCCAGTCTGAGCATGCGCGGACCTTCACTGTGGGCGGTCCTTAACCCACAATCCTTCGGGTAGTTGGTGGCGAGCCACGAGTGACGTCACCGCTGCGCTTGGGCGGATTGCTCAATTTCACGCAGATTTTTCATCACTTATTATTAACCAGGTATATAAGGTCTTCTATACTCCCAGCAATCCCATACTCCTTGATAAAGGACCCCAGTCCGAAACGCGTAGGAGTTCCTGTCCTTGTCCCACCAAGGGATTACTTTGTCTCTGCATGCACGAATAAAGAAGCAGTTTTACTCCACACCTGGCTCCCTGGCTGTGCGCCTTTCGTTTTTTCCTTTAGACTCTAGTGATGACCAATCTAGTTCTTTGAGCATTTCGCAGTGATGTGTGTTGTAGTTGCATTGGAGAACAAAACGGCATATTGAATTGTAGAGGGTGTCAAGTTTGCTAAGGTGGGTTTGAGGTGCCGAGCCATATACTATGTCTCCATAGTCAATAATTGGCATTATCATCTGCTGTGCGATACGCTTTCTGACCAGGAGACGTAGGGAGGATTTGTTCCTGTAAAGTACCCCTAGTTTGGCATAGGTCTTGGTTGTCTGGGTATCAATGTGCATCCCGAATGTTAAGTGGGAGTCAAACCATATGCCCAGGTATTTAAAACTAGTGACAGGGGATAGGGTGTGTGGCAGGACGGCCTGTAGCCGAGGTCAGGGAACAGTCCACACGTGTAGTTTCAGGATAAATGAAAACGTTCAGTGGCTTTATTTCTCCACAGCAACATAACATGCGGGTACACTGTCCCTTTAAGCAAATAAATCCTGCTCCACGTTGGGAGAAAACTGACTAACACAGCAGTCCTAGCTAGCAGGCTGGCTGGCTAGACCATACCCAAACCGTAAGAGTCTTTTTAAGCAGTCATGCAAACAAATGAAAGAAATCTTACTTTGGCTGCAGTAAGTAGTGTGCTGTATCCTTCTGGCTAGCAGCACATCTATCCATGTGCTCTCCTCTGACACAGGCAGCTACTGCTGGTAACAAGATCCTTATCTACCTTCCTGGCTCTCAGGTGTCAGCTTACTTCCTGACTACCTAAATTCCACCTGAATTAACCCTTATGAGTGCTGGATGAAGCACTCAGACATATGTTTCCCAGGCATAATTGATAGGGTTTGACTTCACCCTGTCACATGGTGGTTTAGTCTTGGTCCCAAATACCATTGTTACAGTCTTGTCAGTGTTTAAAAACAGTTTGTTTTGGGAAATCAAATCTAATTTAGCTAGCCTCTCCTCATAAGTTAGATTGTCCAACTCCTTTAATAATTTGGTGGCTCTTCTCTAATGGCCCTGTATCAACTTGCTGCCTCACTGTGACTGTACCTTTTAATTCTTGTCCCTGCCTGTTCTTCTGTTTCTGTCCTCTCTAAATAGTCATAATGGGGCTACCATTACTTTTTGTCACTGCCCCCTCTCTCTGCCATTCTGTCACTTTCTTCTCACCAATGGAGGGTGATGCCACATTAACCCAAAGTGTAGACATAAAATAAAAAGTTTTGTAATAAAAAAGATAACATGCATTGTGACGATAAGGGGGTAACAAGGCTCTAAATAAAGGTTAAGCCCCTTTTTGGTTACCCCTTATCCGAGTATAAGGGTTCAAGAGAGTTAGCTCTTGAGCCCAGTAACAATGTATGCTTTACATGTACCTTGCGTAAATAAAGTATTTGATGTGTTTTTATCTTTCCGGGCATGTCAGCGAGCAGGGATTGCTGGGGCATGAGTTTCAAGGTTTTTTTTGCGGAGGAATCGTTGTCAGAATGTGCCTAGGTAGTTGGGATCCGGAGTTGTCGGTTCCCCTAAAAATGTACCCGGGAATCATGCCTGATATCTCCCCTTGAAAATGTTTGCGCAACTCACCGCTAGGGTTCCCTGCTTCAGCACAGCCCAGAAAGGTAAATGGGGCAAAGGGATGAAAAGTGTCCCTGTAACTGAAGGTGTCCCTAGGTTAAGGAGGATACCCCAGTTAATACCCAGAACCTGTAAGGTTGTGAGGGGACTCTCACAGTCCAGTCTAAGTCCAATAGACAGTGTACACATTTATATTCTACTCCCTATACCCAGGACTTAGGGATGTATTAAAGTCTATTTTATTAATACATTGAAATGTACTATTGTATACTGTTATGATGCCCCTTTGCCCTGTTAGAGCCCGTCACCCTAATGTCATTTCCTGGCAATATATAATGGCAGAGTAGAGACAGGAGGCTGAATGATGAAGCTTCCCTTAAGCCGTCTCAAACACAATTACCCTTTCACTGCAGAGGCCACACACCTATGAATCTTATCCATTGGCACAGCGACAGACAAGGGCACTGAACCAACTTTATTAAATACCATGCCAGGCTTAAACTAACAGACCCTAGGGACGGCATGAGAACACTCTGCTGTGTTGATTTTGCACCCTGCATACTCCATTGAAGTGAGACACCTTGAATGTGCATGTTTGGATAGCTGCTCTTGTGTTAAGCTGCCTGACAACAGTGCTGGGGTCTGACCAATCAGAAGAGACTTGGGGAGGGGGAAGGGGGGAGCACCAGAGAAAGGGGATGGGGCAGCTCTGACCACAGATACCAGCCTGCCACCATGGAAACACAGAGATATAGATAGAGAGAGAGATAAAGAGAGAGAGAGACAGAGAAAGAAAGAGAGAGAGAGAGAGAGAGAGAGACAGAGAGAGAGAGAGAGAGAGAGAGAGAGAGAGAGAGAGAGAGAGAGAAGAGAGAGAGAGAGACAGAGAGACAGAGAGACAGAGAGACAGAGAGACAGTGCTATATATATATATAGAGAGAGAGAGATAGAGAAAGACATAGAGATACAGAGAGAGACACACACAGAGAGATAGATAGAGAGAGAGAGAGAGAGAGAGAGAGAGAGAGAGAGAGAGAGAGAGAGATTGGAGGAGGGGAGGCAGAGAAGCAGTGAGCAAAAGAGAACAGGGGAATGGTGAGAAACTGTAGAAAAGATGAATGGGAGAGAAGAGAGGGAGGAAAATGGAGAGGGAGATAAAGTGGTAGGAAGAGAAAGAGAGACATTATGAAAAAGGGAAAAAATGAGTGAGAGAAAATGAAACGGGGAAAGTGAAGGGCAGACAAAGCGAAAAAAGGAAGGAGAAAGTGAGCAAGGGAAAGGGAGGGGAAGGGTTTAACCCCACTCACCCAGCAGCAGACCAGAGGGCTACATACAACAAAGCAGACACAGAGGGGCCAGGGGATCAGCCAATTAGTGAACATAAAGGTGTATTGGGAGGCTCTTGTTTGGAGCTCTGCCCCCTCTTGCCTTCTCACCACACACTGAATAAGAAAAAAGCTTTCTCCCCCAGCATAATCTGCCACATTGTGGCAAACTAAATCAAGAGCTTGGCTACTGTTTGCACAAGAGGACGTGCAGAAATAGGACAGCGGCAGTCTGTGTGGTCCCTTTGACCCCATCTTTGCAGAGCAATGCGTTGCAGGCCTCTGTAGTGACTGGAAGGAGAGCAAAGGCCCGTCCCTAGGGTGTGTGTCACTCTTAGGCAAGTGCTATTAAGGATGCACCCCCTCCCCCCAAAGAAAAAAAAAAGAAAAAATCCCCCTCCCCCTGAAAACACATTTTCCCCAAAAATGTTTTTGAAAAAAAAGAAACCCCCACCCCTCTCGCATGTAGGAAGCAGAGGATCTCTGGAGCTGAACCCCATTAATTTCAGCTCCGGGGACCATGTTCCTGAGATACTTACCTCCTTAGTGGGTGCAAGTATCTCAGCTCAGGTTTAGATGTCCCTTCAGATGGGCCAATAGGAAGCAATCATGTCACGTGCGGCTTCCCATTGGACCATGTGACCGGGGTCTTTATACGTGAGCCGAGATACTGGCACCCCTAAGGAGGTAAGTATCTCAGGAAGCAGGGGGTCTCCGGAGCTGAAATTAATGGGGTTCAACTCCGGAGACCATCTGCTTTAATTCTACATGTATTAAAAAAAGGAGCAGGATTGCTGGCTACTCTCTCCCTCTTGCCGCCCCCTGAGACCTGCCGCTCCTAGGCGGTGCCTTACCTGCTTACCGCCTGGGGACAGGCCTGCCTATGAAGCCGAAAAAGCTCTGTGCACTAAATTCTCATCTATAAAGAATTCACGTTGGCCCAATAAAAGATATAACATCCTGCAACAAATCTACACATAGGGTATGCAAATCGCTTTCAGTTTTCCTTATTCATCCTAATTATATTCCTTTAGATGCAAATTAATACTTTCTAGTATGCATGGAGTCATTTCCAACAAATGCTTCATAACGCACCCTGCCTTAACACGGCCAAGCACTGAATGGCAACACCTAGATCTCCTAGTGCCATTTATTTTACTTGCCAGCCCAAACTAAGACACAATTTCAATCCAAACACAGACACAGTCAAGTTATTGTGGATAAAAGTGTGAAGAAAATCCAAACAGATCAAAAAAGATAAAGGGCAATATTTATTAGGAAATCTTTTACCAGAACTGGCAGGCAGTTTGCAGACAAATTACTTGAACGAGCCATAGTGTCCCGAGCACCAGAAGGCAGCAGATTTATGAGTAGAGGGGCTAAAAGTTTTTTGCCAGATTTGGATCGGTTTTGGATTGGGCTGTTCATTTGGTCCACGGATTTCCGCGGATCAGTCTAAACAACTGCAATCTGATTGTTTTTTTTCCGATCACTGACAATCCACATGGCGGATTAATAATCTGTGGTCGGATTGTTAAAAATTTGCACTCAGATTAAATCTGTGTGTGTGGAGGAGGGGAGAGGAGGGGGGATCTCTCTCACTCGCTCCCCCCCTCTCCATGAACGAATCCGTATGTGTATTTTTAACAATCTAGCAATGGCTTGTGGGATCCGCAGATAGGATTCTTTAAAATGCATCCGGATTGTATCAAATGGCTTTTTAATTCATCCGTAAAGATTGAAACTAGCACAATTCATCAACGGATTATACACTGCAGAACAGATTTTGAATGGAAAGCTGGGAAATTCTGGGACACAGATTTTGGCTGTGCTGTCCATCCCTACTTATCAGCCAAAATACCCATGAGTGTATCTGCATGGTTACAGGTATAATGCAGGGGGTTTGTCCCTCTTTTTTAACCACCATAACCTGGTTTTCAAACACTCCCAACCTCATCTAAAGCAGAAACAGTGATCAAACTCAGACTGGTCAGTTTATAAAGGTTAAAGTGGCAGTCCATTCTTTTGCTGAATCCCTTTTCAAAACATAAATCATATGCTAAAAAAAGTGACGGGAGATTGTCATGAAAATGGTCACTGTATGTGCTGTAAAATATTTGGAAACGTTTGTATTGGAAATAAATGTGAGCATATTGTAATTATGTTATGTGCCTACACATTGTTAGTTGGATAGTTGTTTTGTTAGTTGCATGTCTGATAGTTTGTGAGTCTGTTAGCTGTGTTATTAGTTGAATAAGAATCTGTTAGTTATGTTGAGAGTCTATGAGCTGTGTTGTGATTCAATTAGTTGTGTTTGTGAACTTTTTCGTCTGTGGGGGATATTTTTCAAGCTGGGGTAGTACCCTGGGGGTTACTCATTAAACTGCATTTGTGCAGATGGGGTAGTATGTCACAATAACTTCTATTGGCTTCAGTTGGAGTTATTTTGTGGTAGGATCCCATCGGCACGGTCAGTTTAATGAATAACTCCCTAAGGGGTTGATCCACAGAGCTCCATTAATAATTTAACGAGACATTAACTTAAGAGTCTAATGTCTCGTTAAGTGCTAACAGGGATATTTAAAGCTCAGTAACGATGCACTAAGTGCTGTTTTCAGCCATAATGAGCCCTGGTGTTACTGTAACGGACGTTAGTGCTAATAATATGCAAAAGAGGTGTTCCCTCCAACAACGCAGATCCACAGAGCTCCGATATAGTTACCGCTGGGATTTAACGTTACGTAAGTTAGGTCAGAGCTAAACTTGGCGTTACTCACATTTCCCTGAAATAGGTCTGTTACAGGGTCTGGATAAGTGTAAGACACAGTTAGTTGAGTCATACCTATCATATTGTTATTTACAGGTTTCTTTTCCTCTCCAGTCTGCATGGAAGTAATGCCACCTTTGGGTAAGGCAGGCTTAACGCAATGTTATTTGACGTCATCGCAAGGCTGTGCTAACTTCACATGGTGTTAAGTGTATGCTAATGAGATCACTAACAGCCATTGGTTTTGCATACATTTAGCTCTGTGGATACCTTTAAACTCAGGGAAGCTAACGTACGTTACGTACAATATTTAGGTAACGACACGTTAGTAGCCCAGATTTAACAGAGCTCTGTGGATCTACCCCTAAGTGTCCCTATGAGTTAAGTTGGGAGTCCATGAGTTATTTTGTACATCTATGATTTATGCTGTGAATTATTTGATATCAGCAGATCATTTATTCATTTCAACCTTCGAAATAGGGAAACAATGGGGATCTCTACACTCCCATAAAGTGAACTTGCGATTCCCGTTGCTGGTGTTTAAATGGATCCATTTTAAGATGTCCATCAGTATGAAGATTTTATGTGCTGCTCAGAAAGACGGAGAAGCAAATATCATGTAGTACAGTACATAAAAACTGTAATGTGCAAAACATAAATATATAGCAATCTCCCTCACATTCTGCAAGATGCAAACACGCATTCAGTGTAGCAAAGCATACATCAGGAACACAGGAAAGTAGCATCTCGTATTCAGCTCTAGGCTCAGGACATCAGAACTTCGACTTCACTTGCATCTGACCTCACTTCCGGTGGGTGTGTCTTTGGGTCAGCCACATCTCTGTCTTCTACAGCCATAGTGCTCAGTGCAGTGCAATCTGGATGCCATATTGATGTGCATAGGACTACGCGTTTCGCTGTGTGGCTTCCTGAGAAGTCAATGATTGTTTGTCCCCTTGTGCTGTGCCTTAAATACGGCTCTGTCAATCCTTTAATTGTCAATTGGTTTATACTTCAGCTGAATCAGATATCAAACCTAATCCTATCTTGTAATATTTTATTTTCAAAACTGAATTGAGCTTGCCAATTTTATACAAATGTTAATAAAATACACAATACACAAAACGCCACGCATATATAAAATACTTTACACATCATTTTATTACAAATCTTTAAAAACTCATTAAGCTTTAAAAAAAAACAGATGTAGGGGGCGTGCCGATGACGTCATCCAGGGCAGATGGGTAGAGGGAGAGCTCCGGAGACCCTTCTGTATAAACGCTGATATTTAGCTATTTCACCCGACTGAAAAACCCTCAAAAGGCACCTAATCGTCGGGTTTATTACGGATCGACAAGCTGCAGATAACACCCGACGGATCATTGCTCTGATAGATATAGCCAATACACGTAAGATCCCAGTTATGATGTTGAGTCTGGATGCTGAAAAAGCCTTCGACAGGATTGACTGGCCATATCTGAGGGCCACGCTTGGAGAGTTTGGGATGGGAGCGCGGGTGATCAATGCTATCCTGTCACTATACCAGGGACCGGCAGCCAGGGTGATCCACCAGGGATTTCCGTCGGACCCGTTCCAAATCAGAAGCGGCACCAGACAGGGGTGCCCATTATCCCCCCTTCTATTCGCAATGTGTATAGAGCCCTTAGCGGCACAGATTAGAAATAATCCAGATGTGGGAGGCATAGAGGCGGGCACACAAACGCATAAGATAGCTCTTTACGCAGACAATGTCTTGCTCACAATCTCAAGGCCGCTCACTTCCTTGCCGAACCTATTCAACTTGCTAGGGAAATTTAATGATATATCAGGCTTTAAGATCAACCAATCTAAGTCTGAAGCCCTGAATATAAGCCTCCCGAAAGAGACAGAAAAGTTGATACAGCTCAATTTCAACTTTAATTGGCCGAAAAAAGGGGTGAAATACCTAGGGGTTATAATCCCCAAAGATTACAATAGTATCTACCAGGTGAACTTCCCCAAACTGATCCGCGATCTGAAGGAAGAGCTGAGAAAGTGGGCGTCTTTTAAAATCTCATGGATCGGTCGGATACATAGTATAAAGATGAATCTCCTCCCACGTATACTATATTTGTTCCAGACATTACCGGTGCCACTCAGACTGAGGGATATACTCTCACTTCAGTCTGCTATATCCAAATTCATATGGGAAGGAAAAAAAACGAGAGTAAAGGGTATGATTCTAAAAAAGCCAACATTGGAAGGAGGCCTGGCGGTACCTTGTCTGTTATCTTATTACAAAGCGGCACAATTAAGCCAAATCTCCCAATGGCATGTAAACCCGGATTCGAAAAGGTGGGTTGCATTGGAAAGTGAAGCTTGCTCCCCAGTCGAGTTAAAAAGCTTGATATGGTTACCCAAAACAGCCTTGAAGCTGCTGAATAAGCCGCTGGCCTCAGTGGCGAACTCGCTGGCTATCTGGGAGGCCAATAAAAGTAAATGTAATCTGTTATCTAGAGGATCTCTGATGACTCCATTGTGCGGCAACCCAGATTTTGCTCCAGGCCTGTACAGAAAGGAATTTTCAATTTGGAAGCAATTAGGCATACATAGACTCCGAGATCTAGAGGGGAGCAAAGATATGAAGCCCTTTGCACAAATTAGAGAGGAATCAAACATCCCCCCCTCAGAAATATTTAGATTTCTCCAACTGCAAGCATTTAAATTAGCGTTACCCCACGATCCCCACTAACCAAGTTTGAAAAGCTCTGTCTAGTTGAGACGGATACCAGGGGACTCATATCGCTATTGTACAAAGAGGTGATCGGTTCAGGAGTACAAGCTGACCACAAACTGAGGTACATGGATCAGTGGGAGAGAGATCTAGGTGAAGTGCTGGAGACGGAAGAGTGGACTAGAATAATTATGGCATCTGCCAAGAGCTCGATATGCACAACTTTAAGGGAAAACGCATATAAAGTTTTAATGCGATGGTATCACACTCCCTTGAAATTATCTAAATTCGTACCAGGGTACTCCCCCCTGTGCCCTAGACAGTGCGGAGCAACAGCTGACTTGCTACATATGCTGTGGTCTTGCCCGAGGATTAAACCGCTTTGGCGAAAAATCAGAGATTGGCTTGAGAAGATTCTAAATCTTAAAATTTCCATGGACCCGTGGCGGATTCTGCTGAACAGACCGTCCTTGGGGTGGACTAAATCAAGTAATAAACTAGTTGCTTATTTCGCAACAGCTACTCGGTGCGAGATCGCAGCACTATGGAAGCAACCCGAAATTCCCCTAATTCCCAAGATTCGGAACAGAATTTGGTTTGTATGCCAGATGGAGAATTTAACAAGTCTAGTTAATGACACTGGCGAAATTTATCTAAAAACCTGGACACCTTGGTTGGACCAGAGGGACATCCCGGGAGTAGGAAGAGATACTATCCTGCTTTGATAGTAATAAATGCGTTTTCCCTTGAATAACGCTGAATGTAGGAATCACGCAGAACACATAGTGCCAAGAACACCCTCGGCAGGCTCGTGAAGTGGATATCTAAGACTTCGGGTGGATAGGCTCCCCTGGAGGGGATAAGGATATAACAACCTTTAGGAGTTGAAACTCCATGATTCTATTAGTCCTAGTGGGATTGACTCCCGCACCACACCACCCTCCCCCCCCCCTTCCCCCCCTTCCCTATCTCTCCCCCCCCCCCTCCTTCCCTTTCCCTACATCCCACATGGAGGAAAAATACCATTGAATAATTTCGGTCAATGTAGGTCATAAGAGCGTCGCACTGTACCAACAATTACACGATGAATCCTCCCTCCCACCCTACTCTCCAGGTCCCTCCCTCTTATCATCCCTTTCTCCCCCCCTACCCTCCAAGGGACCCTAACCCTCCTGACACAGCCCTTAACAACGTTACTCCAACTAGCATCGAAAGCCCACTGACCTTACCAACAATGAAGATTGCCTGAAATGACTCCAACTGCGTATAAGCTGTATGTTCCACAGGTTATTTGATGTCCACACTCAATCTCAATCTTTTTGGCTCCACCTCTTATACCCTTTCCCCCACTACCACCCCCCCCTTCCTCCCTCATCCCTACACACACTACACAGAAAACATCGCCAATCAATAAATGAACGAAAAGATACATCAGGTGAGAGAGGCCAATGAGACGACCCCTCCCTCCCCTCTCTACCCTCCCCCCTTGCCCCCCACCCCCTCCTTCGCCCCTAGCACCCACCCCCACATCTGCCGCCCTCACCCCCAACCCCCCCCTCCCCTATCCACCTTCCCCTCCCCCCCAATTCCTCCCACACATAGGTAGACAAGACTAAGGCCTAACTGACCAGAAACCCCACCTGCCAGGCCTCCCCGGAGTAAGTAATCTCGGATGAAACCATAGAGTCTAAAGGGTCTCCACCCAGCCCGCCTTCACTGGAGACCGTTACCGGTCCCGCCCCCAAGGGTCTTAAACCCCACTAACCGGTCCATTACTAAAGACCGGTTCAACACCTTTTAGACCCTATTAGGGTCAACTTTCCTTTCTTTTTCTAGCCACTGTCACTGTCCCAGCGGCCCCTTACCCAACCCTCCCCCTCCTGCCCATTTTGGTTGTTTATCTCCAGCACTAGTCCAAGGACAACACACACGGAACCCTCTGTGAGGTCAATATGTCTCACCAAAAAGCACTAAAAATTGTCTCCCTAAATGTGAAGGGCCCACACAACAATAGAAAGCGACGCCTGGCCCTCCAGGAAATAAAGAAGTCAGGTGGCGATGTTGTTTTCCTCCAGGAGTCACACTTCACGTCTCAAGAACCGCCTAAAATATTTCAACACGCGTTCCCACTGAGCTATTTCTCATCATTCAGCAG
>WSYH01002990.1:0-72012 GCA_036426205.1 Ascaphus truei
ATGTTTTCTGTTTCTATTCTTCCCCCGAATTGTACCATAATACTGAACTATATGTATATCAATTTGTTTATATGAGTCCTTCCCCTGCATCACTCCCCTTCCCTCCTCCGTCTCCCCCCCTTTGGACAGGCTATAGGTGTGTACCTAGTTGTGTACCTGATTGCTGAGGTTGCTGTGTATGCTGTTCACATTCATCAACTATCCAGTTGTGGGGGCATCTACCATTCACAGAGTCAAGCTATTGCCACTGATCTCTGACATGACTGATTATATCTGACAACACTTGTCTCCATTCAATAGATACAACCACATCACATCGTTTGAATTAACTTTATTTGCACTATGTACGCTTTTCTATTTGTTGCATATTGAAAACTGCGCTCCCCTGCTTTCCCAAGACCTCCTGTAAGCCACGCAGGTAATGCATCACACATAGTTTCCCTAGACATGAGGGAAAGAGGGCTACATGTATCTTATTGCAAGTAGTGAATCGTGTCTTGATGTCCATCTAGTTGGACAGAGACTTTTTAAGCTGTAATTCTTTTCCGGGCTTATGAAAAATTCAAGTAAAGTCCATCTCCTGATGTTTTGCCCAAAATAAACCTACATTTTGTCCATATTTCTGTAAAACGAGGACATTTCGGGTATGCCAAGAGTCGAATCATTAATGACAGGATTTAAATTATGTGACGCACAATAAATTGCTCATTTTCCTCCATTCCCAGAATTCTGGCCTGAACTCCTGAATAAACTTCACTCAAAACCGCTACTCCATCTTAGGCTTGCCTTCGAAAGTTCGATAAATCCAGCTCCTTACTTTCGATTGAATCGATAATCTCTTTCGCAATGCTAACAGCTGACTGTCACGGGAGACTAGGTCTCTTAACACATTTATACCCTGGATCATATGATTGAGCAAAGCAAGGAGGTAAAATAAATTGTAATTTATTCCACCAAAAGACATACACACAATGTTCCACAATTACACTCAAAATACACTTACTGAGATGGTGCAAATGAAATAATTTGTTTCCAGAACGAAATGTTGAAAAATAAAGTCTTTAGGAGCAATTTCCCAGGAGCGGGAGTTGCTCGCGAAACGGCTTGGAACTGTCCTCGGTCAGTTGCCACCGCTGTGTACTCCGACGGAGCTGCTTCCTTCATTCTGCCACCATGGTAATGGCACTTGGAATCTTGGTATCTTACGAAGTCTTGGATGAATCTTTGGTGAATCTGATTCCCGATGGGCTGCAGGGTTTTTTATAAGTTTCAAACCCTATACCTAACCAGTGCAGCCAATCTCTCCGTGGGAATAACTTTTCCCAACTATCCCGGAGTTGCCAATACTTCACAAACCTGGCAGAGGGGGCTTAACATTCTGCTAAGGGCATGTGCGAACATAGCACCTTTGCTTCTTAGCATATGATACCCAGCCCCTCTACCTGGCGACAGTAAGTCTGGGCTGGCCACCATTTGCCAAACTGCCCGGACTATACACTAGGATGGGGGTACTTGAGGGACCCCTCCCCACCTAACACCTTAGGGACACTGAGCCCTTTCAACTCCGGACTTTTAAAGACATACTAAGTGGGGTGCTACAATAAATGAGTATTTTCCTGTCTCCTGTGTCCTTAACAAAAGCCCAAATATTGCAACCAAATGACTTGTACCGGCGCTAATAAACACCTTAATATAATTAAGTGCAATAAACAAATGCAATACTTAAAAGGGATGTGTATCCCAGAAGAACACGCTTCTCCACCTTCCAAGGAATATGTACAGATTCCTTACATGAGAAGACTTGATCCACAGGGGGGGGGGGGAAGGGAGCGGTATTCTCAGGAACACACCAAGAAATAAAAAATATAAACACAGTGATAGTGCAATATGTTAAGACAAGCGGAGAATGGGTGAATCTTGGCTCTAATGCAATTCCTACTTACAGCATGTAAGATTTAAACAGGCAGTGGTCTGACTCTGTCAGGATGATGTCGGTGTGGGGTATACACAGAGAGGGGAACTTGATAGTAGTTAACTTCATGCGGGATAATCTCAAGGTATAACAGCTCAGGTTCACGTAGGATAATATGAAAGAAAGACGGACTATAGTATTAAACCATAAAGTACAGATTTTTATCTCATCACGCAAGGTGCACAAACGTACTTACAATAAGTACTTGAAAGATATTCCCGTAGCAGTTTCGTGAGACAGTAGAGGGCTTTTTGGCGATGGTGTGTGGCTGGATAGTTCCCTTCGCTTCCACCTTCCCGTGCGGTATGGCGTCTGACGTCACTTCCGGCGGCACGGGGGATGACAACCGGTGGAGAGCGGGGGAGATGAATCTCAGCCGATCGCTGGTATAGGCAGCAGGCACCTCACACGTCTTCACTTGCAGCAGGGCTCTGGTGACTAAAGGCTTGGCTCAACGCGTTTCGCTGTTCTCTAACAGTCCTCAGGAGCAGATGGTGTCCATTGGAATTGTGGCTGTTATAACCCAAGTTAATTGGTATTTGATTGGGAGAAACAATGCGGAACGGGTGTTGTATATAATGATCACAAAGTTAACCCACAGGTTGCCACACAAGTGGCACATCACACTGTGGTTCAAAATAAGGGAAAACACATATAAATAAACTGGTGAATTAAATTTTATTTTATTACAAAAAAGAAATATTAAAAAAAGAGAAGAAAAGTAAGAAAGTTATAATAAAAAAGGGGGGATATTAATCAAAAAGAAAAAAAAAAAAAAAAAAATTGTTAATAAAAAGAAATTATTTGTGTTTAAAATATATACTGATGCTTGTGGCAAATAGACGGAAAAGAATAGAAGGGAGGAGAGAGAGAAAGAAAAAACAACAGGTTATAAATGTTTATACAAGCAATATCCTAAAATTATGTGATTTTAAAAAATTGTCTTATTATAAAAATCTTTTAAAAGTTAGTAAGAGGTTATTAAGAAGGCAAATGCAATGTATAAAGTGTAATCAGGATAGAATATAAATTAGAAAATATGCATTAAGTGCAAACACACAAAAAAACACACAAAACAGTGAATAGCAATGCGACGGGGAGGTGGAAGCGAAGGGAAGCTATCCAGCCAGCACACCATCGCCAAAAAGCCCTCTACTGTCTCACGAAACTGCTACGGGAATATCTTTCAAGTACTTATTGTAAGTACGTTTGTGCACCTTGCGTGATGAGATAAAAATCTGTACTTTATGGTTTATACTATAGTCCGTCTTTCTTTCATATTATCCTACGTGAACCTGAGCTGTTATACCTTGAGATTATCCCGCATGAAGTTAACTACTATCAAGTTCCCCTCTCTGTGTATACCCCACACCGACATCATCCTGACAGAGTCAGACCACTGCCTGTTTAAATCTTACATGCTGTAAGTAGGAATTGCATTAGAGCCAAGATTCACCCATTCTCCGCTTGTCTTAACATATTGCACTATCACTGTGTTTATATTTTTTATTTCTTGGTGTGTTCCTGAGAATACCGCTCCCTTCCCCCCCCCCCTGTGGATCAAAAGCCCAAATATGCCTATTATGTTTAATACACTATTTGAGGGGAACTTTCATTCATCAATTTTTATAAAAATTTATAAAAATTTATAAAAATTACATTATGATTGTTTTATATGGTTCTACCTGAATGATGCGCACAGCAAGTTTCAGAACGCTAGGAGCTTCCTAACAAAAATTAGCAAACAGCCACTTTTATTATTTAAGGGCTGGACTTAGAAACATTTTTACTCTCGCCAACTTATACCTGGTGGGAGAGACTCCGAACCCCTACACTGGGTTCTGGGGGTTTGGGCATTTACCGGGGGGACCCTGGAATGTGATTTCCCCCTGTCCGGTCTTACTGTTCTGCTCTGTGCTAAGCAGGGAGATCTGGTGGTGAGCCGCTAACTGCTTCCTAGGGAGGATTTTGTCTGGGGGTCTGTGTCTTCATGTCTCCAGGAATCTGGTAGGATTCCTGGGTACATGTTTCAGGGGATCCAGCAAGTCTGGCCCTCTTCTACCCAAACACACCCGACAACATTTTACCGTAAAATCATCCCTGAAACTAATGCCCTCCGAATTACCACAGGTTAGCACACCTGGAACAGTAAATCACATACATACAGATGCAGCAGACGTTATTTTAAGGCATCACAGCACCGTTTTCGTGTGCACTGCTGTACTCCACGTAGCATGAACGCGGCCAATCGCGCCAGGCACACGTGTTTATCGCGGTTGCTTTGTTTGAATTTTATGGATTGTATGCAATTATATGCAATGAAATGAATGAATTATAATGTGTACAGTACTGTGCTACTGTGTCAATTTCAGTTGTTTGAAAGCCAGAACTCTAAAATGCCATTTTATGCACTCGCCTTCACTCGCGTGTTAAGGCGGTACGGTTGATAGTAATCCCGCGCCATCACATGGGTATTCCGAGGTATACACCGCGTGATTTGTTAAAATAATGGCCGCTGTATCTTTACATCTATATTAAAATACAGTTCACATGCCATAACTGGGTTGCAGAGCTGACTGCCCAATATGGTTCAGAGGTAACCAGCTGGGCATAAAACCTTTATTATTGGCCTGGGTACCCCCTCACCGTCACACTGACTGATCAAAATAAAAAAACTTAAACCCAAGAAAAGATTCCTTTATTTTTAGCTCACTTGGTTTCCCACTTGATTCCTTTTCGATTCGAACGTAGCGACATACTTGACTTATTTGGTCTATCTTCTTTACGTCCATTATTGCGGGGGGGGGAAAGGTGCCTCCTTATCTCGTTCAAAATTTTAAGTTCCACTTGCTAGGAGAAAAGGTCAATTAGTTCATGTCAGGACTTAAATATCGTACCGAATGTTCGATTACTTATTTTAGAAGTGGATAATACATTGCCAATAATTCAATAACTGACAGAGTTACCGCTTTTACACATCACTTGATAATTTCCTCCCCCAATAACCTCAACATGTCCTCTGAAAGGGATGTTGAACATAGGAAGCATAAAAGTCACATTTACTATACCTTTCAGTACTTGACGCCAAAGTGACTTTTCCTTTAATAATAATGACAATAGTTTTGAGATCTTTATCTAGTCATATTAGATTTCCACTGTCCATAAACTATGTATGATGCAATGTGAACATGAGATTTTTCATGATTTTCAATTCTGTTTCTTTATCTCTGCCAAGCCTGCACTCCGTTAACCCACACGTCATTGTAATCTCTCATGATTATTGAACTCTTTGGAGAGGGCCTTCTGGATTTCATTATGGGTGAGTGTCACCGGGATAACGTCCCAACGATCTTTCGAAGCCGTTTTCTTTAAAGAATTTTTACGTCTATAATTTATAGATAATTTTTAACTCATTACGAAAGGGCTGAAAACATTTTCTTATGGTGATGCTGGGGCTGGAACTAGAGCATCGAAATTGAGAGTGAGGCTGAAACAGATCCAGGTCCAAGGGATATATATTTTGGCTTTAATTCCGGTGTTTTGTATTTCTTCCCTGAGGATTAGGCAATAGAATTCAAATACCTCTGTACTGCTTCCGGGCCCCCAAGAGTGTGATCCCCCAGGCTTTGCCATGGCTATAGTTACACCTCTGGCCTTGTCGCAGCTAGGGAGCAGATGCCGGTACTGAGACAATCAGCAGTCCAGCGGAATCTCTGAGGAATAGCAAAGGCAAAATAAGCAATAGTTCTAGTGGCTGACAAGAGGAACTCTAGGTTGAGACAGGAAGGACCACAGTTCAAAGCCTATAAGGCAGACCCCAGAAAGCTTTATTAGCCACTAAAGTGGCAAAGGGGGGTAGGTAATGTATTTTTTTTGGTACATTAACCCTTTTGATTTCTGTGTTATACTTTGGTAGTCACGGGTATCAAAGGTTTAATGTTATTTCTACCTTGGGGTTCTGTAATAATATGATATTACAGAAGCCTATAATAGAAATATTATTAATGTAATCGCTATGTGTTAATAAACGCGTTACCTGTCACGTTAATTCCCACATGGGTAAAATATCGCACCTGGTAAATTATTAACGCAAGCTTGATGACATCCATCAGAACATTTGCTGCAATAAGATGCAGTATACATTTTTTTTTGCCGGGTGCGATATTAACTCAGTTTAAACGGAACTTGCCTTAAACAAGATCCATCTGACTAAGATCCAGAGATCCGATTCGTACTATGTGCTCTACCCCTGATGGGACATGTGCGTGTAATAGACGTATTTCACTGAGTTTCTTTTTAGTATTGTAAACATATTACACCATATCATTTTTCATATTTTTTATTTTTCGGTTTGATCGCGCTCCCCTTTTCTGGAAGAATCTTAATAGCCTGAGCCTGATCCCAGCATTCAGTACTAGTTAATCATCAAAGCTAGACAGTGAAAGGAGTAAAAGCAAAAGCTTTAGTCACTCTCATTGGGTGAAAGCATTAACTCAGTGACTGCCACAGATACTCATCAAAGCACCAGGAGGGATTTTCGCACAGGATAAAGCAATGTGTAATACACATGAATTTATACAGTAGTGTGCAGCATCTCCCTGCTTCGTGGATTAGCTCTAGACAGTTCACAGCAAAAGGATTAACAGCAGAGTCAATAGGGGGAGTGGAGTGAAAACCTCAGTCAAAGCAGGAGTTCAGCAACGTAAGAAATTCAATTCAATCTTTAACGGACCAGTTCTCTCACCGCACACTCTTTCGATCTCTCTCTATTCAAACCGGCACACTCTGCCTCTTCTACGCTGCAATTAATGTAGGACCTTGATGGATGCAAAAAGGTTCCACTCCCACTTCTATGATATAAGGTGAGTAATTGTGTTCTCTCTTCTAACGGAAATATTCAACTTATTTATAAAAAATGTTTTCTGTATGTAGGACCTTCTTACCTCATATATTAACACCTGCTAACTCTTTAATAGTTTTTTTTTTTTACATTTACTGCAAATGTCACCGTCTTAGAAAGTGATGATAATATCAGGTTTATACTGTACACTGCTTTATGATACAAAGTGTAGGGACATCATACTGTAAGAGGATACAAGCTCCAAACAAAAGTACATTCCAGTAAGTAGAGTGACACGACTCTGAAAAGATTACAATCTAATCGGTGCAGTGGCAAACAATAACAAAAAAGGTAGGAATAGGTGGAAGTAAATAATATATACGGCATATATAGTGAGAGTTTTTTCTTCTCTAGAATATTGAACTGCTCTCTTCAGAAAGTAGTGTTGAATGATATGAAAGGGGTTGCAGTGAAGATGCCTCTGTAAGAAGTTTCTGATCTGGAATATATCTCATCACTTGTAAAATGCCTGAAGATTCTCAGTCACATCTGATCTGTTCACAGAAGAGAGATGAAAAAGGCATAGAAGCCCTCTGTGACTGGTCCCAACATAGTAACATCAAAAATAAAAAAAAACCTCTGGAAGGTTACTGTACTTCCCCGGGTTCTGATTAACCTCTTTTCTGCCCGAGGGGCCCAGCAATACATTGCCCCTCTGGCAGCAATACAGTTTTAAATAATAAAGCTTCTTCAAAAGCTTGTAATCTAAGTGTGCTTTATGGGTAAATGACGAAGGGGTTGCACCCCTCCCCCCGAAACACTGTGCATCTGTCATGATGATCTGCACTAATAAGCAATAATAAATTAAGAAGCAGCAGCATGTGCGCTGGGGAAGACCACTCACTTATTGATTAACTTAAACAAAAAAAACATAATTGTCATAATTGTGTTTAAGCATAAAATCTATACCTAATTAGGCAACTATACTGTATATAATACTGCTGGGCTCATTTTTTTCAAAAATCTGTAAATTGTTTACTATTCCTTGGGCTCAGTGTAATAAGATCATATTTGAAAGTAGAACAAAATTTCATAAAATGCGGTTCCTACGTACAGTATGAAGACTTCAAACCTGTGATGCATCATTTGTTGTTTTTGAAGATAATTTGGACTCATTGCATCGTGTTGAATACCTGATTGATACAAATGAAATAAAAACAGAAGTATGTGTATTTTTTTTGTAACGTGTTAGTTAATATATATTATTAGTGTGCTCTTATTTATAAAAGCCTTAGGGTGAAAATAATACATATTGGGGCACAGAAAGATTATTTTTTGGTACACGTCATGTACAAATTTAAGCCAAACAAAGTCCATTTTCATGTGCCCCCCAAAACATTTTTATGCTAATGGCACAGATTGAGACATTTCAGGTTAGTTAGTACATACACTCACACAAGCACAATTTAAAATGAGATTTCCATGCACCAATTTTGCACCAAAAAAGCTGTTTGTGACACTTAATACCTAGGTCCTTCCCCTAACGTTT
Source organism: Ascaphus truei (assembly GCA_036426205.1). NCBI lineage: Eukaryota > Metazoa > Chordata > Amphibia > Anura > Ascaphidae > Ascaphus > Ascaphus truei. Next base: position 8,362 of record WSYH01002990.1, read on the forward strand.
TGAAAGCATCATGTATTTTTATCATCTATTATTGCAGTTCATCTTTTACATGTTATGCTTAAATAATTTTCACCTGGAAAGGCCATCAACACTTTATTTTATCAGACACATTGAGATTTAAATCTCATTGTAAGCACTTTATGTAAAAGGCACACAGAGACAAAGTGATCTAAAGCTGAGGGTTCACTTTGCTTTGATAAGGTTATCAGAGATCGATCCAGTATTGACTGCTATTGCCTGGCAGTTAGCATGTGATACAGCTCTGATACCCCTTATCAGAGCATAGTGAATCCCCACCTATGCAGCAAGGCAAATGGGGCAAAAAACTTCTCAAAATTGAAATCGGTGTGATTTAGGGGTTCTGTACAAAAAAAATTCATACATATGTGAAGTGTACGTAGAACAGGCAGGAACTGAACTTACAAATCTGAGCATTCAGAAATAAACACATCTATTTAAAAAAAAAAAAGGTGTGGGGGGGGGGGGGGGGGAATAAGCAATTCCTCAAAATAAAAATGTATAGCTATTACTGAGTCTCATGACAACCTGAGCGTTACATGCAGATATCCCTGAAGAGCTAAAGCATTAGGACCCATATTTAATACATTGTACAATTTCTATAAGACAGCTTCCAGCAGCATAAGCAACTCTTGTGAATGCGCCATTTGCTGTCTTCCAGCACCGGAAGGTGCGTTGTGGAATAGAAACGATTCATAAATATGACCCATGATATTTTATTCTATCTTTGGTATCATTTCTCCCCTGCCTTCTAAAGTTAGTATATTATAGTGGTACTGAGAAAAACTTAATAAAATCATGTAAATAGTAAATATGCCATGGTTCTTAAAGCCGCAGTCTATCCTATGACCAACATGCCAATGACATGTTTAAGGTGTTAAATCCAGGTGATTGTATCTTCTTCATTAGAAAACTCAAACACCAATACTGTAAGTATTTCATTTGTAAACATTGTGAGCTGAGATATCGGAGAGGTTTGGTTTCCTCTGCTTGTCCCTTTTGTGTGATATCATGTGCCGAACAGGAGTTTGCACAGGTAAAACCCCACTTTTCCCTCTCTTATCTTTATTTGCCCTGTAAGGCTGGGCCAGAGGTTGAGTAAACATTTGATTGACAAGCACCCTTCCACTCAAGAGGCCCAAAGAACCCAAACTGCCAGATCTTTGCTTCAAGTCTGCTTAATGTCAAGACAAGAACCATTGTGGTGCTGCTTCTTCTCCCAGGCCTCCGCATAAGTGGAGATTTAAAACACCATCAGTATCAGGAGGAAGAGCATCCTGTTGTCTGCTACTGCACTACCGGATGTTAGAACATATGGTGGGCAGGTGGAGGTGGTCTGATTAGTCGGATCACCTGCAGTGGCAAAAAGAGCCTGCAACATCTTCAAGTTCCAGAGGTGAGGGAAGATACACAAAAGTGAGAGACAATGTGGGGGTTTAGTATCTTCTAGCTGGAAGGTAGGAGGTCTCAAGTGCTGCCCCTGCACATATGGGTAAGCTACAGATTTCACAAACAGCTGTGTGATGCTCCAAATTCCAGACAGAAAAATTTGCTTCCTTAAGTATAATTAAATGAACTGCATTATTGAAATACCCTCCAGGGATATCTTGATATAACCACACTTCTTCACTGTTATGATTGTATTGTATTGTATGTCTTTATTTATATACTGTAGCGCTATTAATGTACATAGCGCTTCACAGTAGTAATACACGTGGCAATCAAATAAATAACAGATAATATAAATATCAGATCATGGGAATAAGTGCTTTAGACATAAAAGTAACATTAAGGAAGAGGAGTCCCTGCCCCGAGGAGCTTACTGTCTAATTGGTAGGTAGGGAGAATGTACAGAGACAGTAGGAGGTAGTTCTGGTAAGTGCGTCTGCAGGGGGGCAAGCTTTATGTATCATGTGTTCAGAATATCCACAGTGCTATTCATATGCTTCTTTAAGCAAGTGTGTCTTAAGGTGGGTCTTAAAGGTGGATAGAGAGGGTGCTAGTCGGGTACTGAGGGGAAGGGCATTCCAGAGATGTGGGGCAGTCAGTGAAAAAGGTTTAAGGCGGGGGAGAGGGCTTTATATACAAAGGGGGTAGAAAGAAGACATCCTTGAGAAGAACGCAAGAGTCTGGATGGTGCATAACGAGAAATTAGGGCTGAGATGTAAGGAGGGGCAGAAGAGTGTAAAGCTTTAAAAGTGAGGAGAAGAATGGAGTGTGAGATGCGGGATTTGATCGGAAGCCAGGAGAGGGATTTCATGAGGGGAGATGCTGAGACAGAGATTTCCACAATTTTCCAAATAGCTCGCCTAGATTCCACTTGCACTTCGGTGAGAATCAACACAAACTAGTGTCCAGTCACATCAACATCTGAGTGGATATAATAGAAGTATATGAACAAGAATATAATAACTCACGTTTGTGTGGTATAATCCTTAGGTGTGTCCATCAATTCCAGGGTATAGGTGTGCCTCTGTTTTCCAGCAGTTTGTAGATGAACAGGGTAGAAAAATAAAGCACTACTGCACTAATGCATTATCAAATAAAGGGTTAAACCGGGTGCGTGCCCATAAAAACAATTTAATGGTTCCAAATAAAAACAGCTACATGGAGGGGTACACAAGTTGGTGGGGGTCTTGTGTATCCCTCCATGTAGCTGTTTTTATTTGGAACCATTAAATTGTTTTATGGGCATGCACTGGGTTTAACCCTTTATTTGATAATGCACTAGTGCAGTAGTGCTTTGTTTTTCTACCCTGTTCCTCTACAAGCTACAGATTTCCCATTCTAATATTATTGACTATCAGTTAGGTGAAATGCTGGGTTCTCTTGTTGGGCACAGTGTTTAATAGTTTGTTCGAGGTAGCTAGGCATGAGCACTAGTCATCTGCATCTGGGGCAAATTCTGTATCAGGGGCATGTGTTTCTGCCGGTCAGTCTGTGGTTGAGAGGGACACTCTTAATTTAGGTCCAGGCTCCTCTGATGTTCAGATGTCCAGGTGGACTTCTGCCTCTTCATTCGTCTCTGAATTTTATTTTAGGGAGGTGGTGGGCTGTGAGACAACTCCTCTGGGTCTTTATCTGTAGCAGTAAGTAATGGAAAATTATTGGAGGGATGATTATGTAGATATATTGTATTCGCTCCCCTACAGTAAGGAGTTTATATTTAACAGTGAAAAGAAAAGCGAAGATATATCTGAGAAGGACACCAGTGCCTATATCACTTAAATATCGTGTACAGGCATTCTGTATATTTGCTACTGTGATTACCGAACAGCCCCTGCATAAGTGCTGCATCCTTTTTAATCATGTGGCAATAATATTGGAAGCATTTAAATCGTATGGGGGGAGGGGGGTGACTTCTTTGTTTACTTACGATGATCAATTCAGACACATGTTGTCTGTTTATCCAATGCTGAAGTGGTGTATGAAGGATGTATCGAATTATGGCTGTCATTGATGACTCTTCAGAGCCTCACTCTTTTTCAGGCAGCCGCCGGCTCATAAACATGTAGCAGCCCAGCGGGGCACGAGGAAGGATACATGTAAATTGTGCCATGAATACTCAGTCTGCAATGGTAATCACCCCCCTGTCCAATGTTTTAAAATACCTAGTGCAGCGAGTTCAAAGTTGTACAACCAGCAACAATTGGAAAGGAACGGTACCGCCAGTGTTTGTGGACAAAATGGTGCCTTAGTTAGAGGATTGCACTGATTGTGAGAACGCTGATTTAATTTTGCCTGGGTTCCACTTTGTTTTTTTTGTATACCAACCCTATGGCTAAAGAATTTTCTTTGAGTCGATCATTTCAAGTCTGTTCTTTCAAGTAGTAGATACAGATTTAGAAGAATTTGCGCTTGGGAAGGATTAACCGTCCTTTTTTTTCTCTCCCCAATTTGAACCTTTTTGCATGTCACCATTACGTAGTGTCCCACAGAACAAGCCAGGCATCGTTCAATTGATACATCTATCTAACTAGGCTGGTGATAATTTGAAGGATGAGATTTATAAGAACTTGCGTAGTGTTTACTTATGCATCATTCGATCAAGTCCTTGACTTGATGTGGCAGAGTGATAAGGGTGCACTTTTGGTCAAAACAAACATTGAGGGATATTCTATTAGCTACGATGTTGTCCTTGTCAAACCGCATGGTTTGACAAGGCAATAAGTAGCAGAATAAAAATGGACATTTTCCTTTTTACTGTAATACAAATCTCATCTATTACATCACGTCTAACAAAGCCTTTCTCACACGGTTTAGACATGCAAAAAGGGCTTTGAGGATATGGCAACTTGATATTTGAGCATAAAGGGCTCATTCCATACAGATATGCACTTCTCACAGCTACTAGAATATCCCCCATTGACTCTGCTTTTCCTTTACTCTCAATTCATACTGAATGCTTTAATTTATTAGGTTTTCCATTTCAGTCAGTTTGATTTTGATAAGTGTTTACCCATTGGATGCTCCCTGCCTTGTTTTTTTATTTGTTAGCTTTTCACTTCCTTTCTTGACAGAGTAATACAGCAGGAGACAGGAAGTACTTTAACTTGTTAATTCTTTAATGACTTTTTTTTTTTATTTGATGGCATAAAGGACTGTGGAGTTTGTGGTAGACTACTTTCGACTTTTTGTTGGATTTGCATAAAATGTGGTGTTCCCTTGGCACCTGGTAAAACAGTGACCCTTTGTGCTACATTTTGTTTTCTAGGAAAAGAGATCAATACTTTGAATGTGGAATTTCATTTTAAAAGTTGAGAAATGACAAAAGTTAAAGGCATTGATGGCTGATCAAAAGTTCAGGGGGGCGCCAGCGTTCACGTCACGTCATGAAAGAAAATAAAGATAGCATGGTGTAGTACAATTTCAACCCGGATGGATACTATATAAGTGAAAGATATTCCACTCACACTTTCCTCCTTTTCATTAAGGCAATACAGAGACACAAGGGCACTCCAATATGTACACCACATATGGGAATTTACAATTTATATAGTTCTTAATTTGAAACACTTCCTTAGTAATATTAGATGTAAAAGAAAATGTCTCATTACTTTTCTGAATGCATGCTTTACATGAAATGCAACCAAACAAACCATGAGGTTTGTTGAGCCACTTATTTTTATCTTTATCTGTATTCTCTCTACTTTTCCTCATTGAGGTTGGAGCAAAAGCTCCAAATTTAAAAAGTATACTTGCTCCTTGTGGGCTCCCATATGTGGGGAGAACCTCACCGCACTACGAGTGCGCATATTAGAACACATGGGGAACATCAAAAAAAGTTTGCTAACCCATTGTGTTTCTAAACATTTCAGTATTTATCATCATTATAGTGGATAAAGGAGAGAAAGGACCCAATTTAGCACTCGGGTTCACACTCTGGGGGTTAGTGATTGAATTAAAAACATGATCTTTATTAAACAACATATATAAAAAATTAGTCCAACGATGTACTGAAGGTGAGTTGATCCTAAATATAGAAAGCCATATTGGCTCTGGATCAAAAAGGTTAATATGTGCCAGACGGTTTTAATAAACCACTGGTACTGTTGCAACACAGTGATCCTAATGCGAGCCTGTGTAATAGGTGATTAAAACAGGGGTGTCCGGGTAAGTACTGGGATTGCAGGTCACAGTATCATAATAATTCTGTATAAGATGTGACCCAACTGATAAACATAAAAACAAATATACTATGTGTATCAGTGTTGGTATTGCGTAATCAGCTATGCTTCTCTATGATAGTATGTGTGCCCCTATCAGTGACACATGACCTGAGGTAACCCTCTGGATATTGTATTCCTGGGTGTATATACCTATGTTAACCAGCGTGGCCTTAGTCAGAGAGTAATGTCCTGACCAATGTTCTGACAGTAGGTCAGTATCCCAGTGTGGGAGACACTGATAGTGGGGGCAGGTAGGTAACTCTTTATAGTAAGGGTTTTTTTACACAGAGAGCTGCGTGATTGTAGAAGCTGATGTGAACCTCACGGATGTACAGCAGCACACCAGCGCGTCAGAGCAGCTATGGTGTTCTGCAGGTGAGGCTGCTCAGTACTAAGATACTGGAGCACTATCCCTAAAACCACTTTGAAGAGGCTAACAGTGACCGTCGGGGCACTTATAGCCTATGTGAAACTGCACTCGCAGACTACCGCATTAACTCGCGGTCATACAGATACATGCGGAGGCAGTCCTGATCTGCGCGTGCATGTATGTACAGAGAGCCGACGCGCGCATTTCGCGAGGGGCTTTTTCAAGGCAAAGGGTTAGTATCATTGTAAAATTTAAAAAGTATACTTGCTCTTTGTGGGCTCCCATATGTGGGGAGAACCTCACCGCACTACGAGTGCGCATATTAGAACACATGGGGAACATCAAAAAAAGTTTGCTAACCCATTGTGTTTCTAAACATTTCAGTATTTATCATCATTCTGACCCCACAGCACTTATATACAAGGGAATTGAACATGTTCCTATTCATTGGAGGGAAGGTGACAGGTTAACCCTTTTGGCCCAGCGTGAACCTACTGGATTCATAGACTCCGGACGTTGGTACCACAAGGGTTAAATGTTAGTATAGATATAGGAGTCTTTTTGTGAGGATAATTTTTTCATTAAGCAAGTATAAATGCATCTGTCATGTTCTCTTTTTTTCATTCAATGATATGCATTTTTCCTGTCTCCATTTAGGACTATACATTGTGTGCTATTTTGGATTAATCTGATTCAATAACTAGATAGATATTTGTCAATCTTATAATTTTTAAATAATTCATTATTTTAATGCATATTGCTGTACATTAATAAACCAATTGTGTTTGTATCTCATGTTTTGGACCACCGCTATGGAATGAGCGGGGGTATAATTCATTTTTCATTATATAAATATATTGTAATTGTAATTAGGTGATTACATAAATTAAGGTAATCAATATCATCATGCCTATAAATATACAGAGAGGGGGTAGAGTAATTAGATGCCTGAAGAAGTCGTACCGACGAAACGCGTTGAATCCTGGTCCATCCATTGCATTTTCGTGACGCGGAGTCCTGGCAGCCCACGATCGTCCCACACAGCCCTTCCGCCCTCAACTTCACTCAGCCGGAAGTGACATGTACTGCACCGACACACTTTATTCGAGCAAATACCCAGTATGTACCTGGCAGATACCTGGAATGCGCCGCTCCTCACCTCTGACAAAGACCCCATTGTTGCCTTTTGCCTTCCCAGCCTGGGTTCATGCCTGGCTGACGGGCGGCGTGATCTGTTAAATGATAATGATTAGGATTTAATAGGCTGCAATGCTTCGCGTGTCTACCAGATGGCATAAATTCATGAATGTAATGCAGTTATATATATATATATACTGTGCAGTTATTGCAGCCCGCGGGAATAAAATGCTTCAATCCCTGCCTGGAAAATACCTCAATGCACTCGGGCAGAAAACAGTCACAAACCTCAATACACCCGGGTATACCCGAATTCGTGGGACTAGCCGAGCTCGAATAAAGTGTGTCGCCAGTGTATGCGAGTCGAGATGCGGAAGTGAGCCTCACGTTGTGTGCACCGGCGATCGGGGGGAATATCGGTCGGGATTTCGTACCACGAACTGCTATTATGTACTGAATGTGAGTGCACATCTATATGCTTTTAATGTTTTGGTAATACACTTTGAGATATACTTCGCAATTAGTATTTTTTCATTATTTCCTGGGTATACCATCCACGGAGGGAAAGAGGAGATTAACTAAGGGGAGTTCCTGATCCATTGCTCCATTCAGAGAGGGGAGTGTCTCTGTATTGCCTTAATGAAAAGGAGGAATGTGTGAGTGGAATATCTTTCACTTATATAGTATCCATCTGGGTTGAAATTGTACTACACCATGCTATCTTTATTTTCTTTCATGACGGTGACGTGAACGCTGGCGCCCCCCTGAACTTTTGAAGAATTTTGAGATCCAACAGACTAAGAGAACAGTCTTTGAAAAGGGTTTTGAGCAGCTTTTCAATTAGCACCTAACACTGGGTGGTGGATTAAATTAATCACAATATATTCACTAATTGATCATAGTTCACTATATATATTTTTTATATACAGTATGTCACTTTATTATATTTTATATTTATATTTATTATTATTATAGGACACTATTCACTTAAGTAAGCGCCGTTACAATCAATTATTCTAAATTGATGGCTGATGCAAGGTTACAGAAGGAAAAGCTAAAGCAGCTTCTTTCTTTGCTTGGTCACCTTGCTAATAGGCAATTATTTAGTTATTATTTTATTTTTTTATAAAATGTTTTACCAGGAAGTAATATATTGAGTGTTACCTCTCGTTTTCAAGTGTGTCCTGGGCACAGAGTTATGATGACAGATACATAGTTATAAATACATGATTACATTAAGTGAACAGGGTTATATATTATATATAAATACATTGCATTACATAAGGTGAACAGGGTTATACATTATATATGAAGACATTGCATGAACAGTTAAAGATAAGATAGGTTATAGGCGTATGTAACAGTTACAGACCACATTAAAATGTGTGACAGCTTTAGTTTTGAAAGAACTTAGACTGGTGGTGGATGTGAGAGTCTCCGGTAGATTGTTCCAGTTGTGGAGTGCACAGTAAGAGAAGGCGGAGCGGCCAGATACTTTGTTGAACCTTGGGACCGTGAAAAGTCTCTTGGAGTCAGATATTGGGTGATACGTGCTACGTGTGTGGTAGGGGTGAGTAGCTTGTTCAGATACGGGGGTAGCTTGCCCAAGAAGTATTTGATGGCAAGACAGGAAAGATGAACTTTGAGCCTAGACTTGCGATGGCCAATCTAGGTCTTTGAACATTTTGCAGTGATGTGTGTTGTACAGTAGTTACATTGGAGGACAAAGCGGCATATTGAATTGTACAGGGTGTATAGTTTTCTACGGTGAGCTTGGGGTGCTGTGTCATATACTATGTCCCCACAGTCTATAATTGGTATAAGCATCTGCTGTGCAATGCGCTTTCTGACCAGCGGGCTTAGAGAAGATTTGTTCCTATAAAGTACACCTAGTTTGGCATTGGTTTTGGATGTCAGGGTATCAATGTGCAACCCAAATGTTAAATGGGACTCAAACCATATGCCCAACTATTTGAAAATTCTAACGGGCTAGGATAGTATTAGAATTGGTTCTGATCTGTAGCTCCTTCATTGGAACTTTAGAAATGTAGCTTAGGTCTCAAATACCATTGTTACAGTCTTGTCCTTGTTTAAAAACATATAACAAAAACAATGGGTGGCGCTCTACACTCAAATGCTCTAGTGAAAATGAAAATGTGACACCGTGGTGATATACCAATGTGCAGTTCTAAAGCATTAATGTGAAATATGAAAAATGTGACACACAGCAGTGATTAGTGAAAATGTTGTCTAAAATAAAACTTAAGAGGTGTGAACCTCTACTCAACCCTTATAAAGACTGCTCATGTTGTCTTTCCAAAACGTATTCTCCAAAGGTAAGGGGAGCGGTGGGGTACACCATGTAAAAGAAGAAAAATTATATATAGGGCAATAACGCTTGTACATATACTTTCTTCACATAAGTGTAACCTCCGCGTTTCCTACTCACAATGGAGTGATGAAAGTAAGCATTTCCCAGTCAGTGGCAGTAGTAGCTCGATCATGGGTAAGATGTTTGGTGGTTCCAGTAATCCAAGGAAGAGAGAACAAAACGATAGTGCAGACGAAAATGCAAAAAGTTAAAATTGTACAAAACAAAAACCTTTAGATTCAAGGCTTACAAAAGATCAGTTCTTTGAGGCATTACGAACAGACAATATCCCCATATACCGGGTGATCCGTGATCTCACCGCTTCTGTGTGTGTACAGTAGGTCCGTTCGTTTACGTGGCGTACCCCACCGATCCCCTTACCTTTGGAGAAAGTGTTTAAAATCAGCTTGTTTTGGCAATCCAGTTTTCAAGTCTCAAAAAATCAGATTGAAGTATGTTTCCAAGACCAGTGAGGCTAGGCTTATGTGCATATAAGATTGCGTCATCCGAATACATGTGCATTGAAGTTTCCTTACAAGCTGTACAGAGGTAGATCATTGATGAACACCGAGAAGAGTAGGGGTCCCAGAATAGAGCTGATATCCAAGGGGTTGAAGTTAAAGCCCGAGATACACATGTTGATATCTAACCGATAGGTGTGAGTGAAACCAGTTTAAAGCATTTTCCCGATTCCAGAGCATTGACGTTTGTTTAGAAAGATAGCATCATCAACAGAATCAAATGACCTTTCAAAATCTAATAATATTGCATCAGTAAGTTGTCCCAGTTCCATTCCGCACTGGATCTCATTGCAAACTTTTAAAGAGCATAGTTACAGTGAAGTGTTTGGGGAAAAAGCCAGATTGGAATTGGCTAAGGAAATTTGTCTTGGTACAGTAATCGTTTAATTGGGGGTGAACACATGTTTCTATTACTTTGTGTAACGCTGTATCCACCACCCTCTGGGAGATCTGCCTGTTACAGGGTGTGTAATGCTGTTTACCTGCTGGTTCACAGGATGCTGAGCTTTCCGCCGGTGGTATGGGGAAGACAAGAAAGGCTTTTGGAGTGATGTTTAGTCCTTCTCTCGTTGGTTCAGCACCTCCATCCCCTGCAGGCTCCAGGAGTGCCGGAGGCAATCCCTGCAGGAGAACACTCGGATACTCCCCTGATAGATTGCAGTCAGAGCCAGGAGTATATTTTATAAACTGGAACTTTCTTTATTGTCCAACAGCAACAATCAGCATACACAGCATTCTCTGCATACAGTTGGTTCCCAGTCTTGTGATTGTCCCTTGACTCAACCCTCAAGCATGGGCCCCAAAGGTCGGTCCTTGCTTTTCCTCTACTCCCTAATGGAGAAGGAGTTATAGGCCTCACTCCCACTCCCCTAAGTGGGGGGGATAGAAGGTGACAGAGCCCTGTGCACCTCTTCCGTGGGACCAGTCTCTCAGGTGGGGAAGAGACAACACTGCCAAAATTTACATATGCAGCCCCTGAAGTATCCAGGGGGAGGAACCAAGGTCTGAGCCCTTGTCACTCAAGAGAGCTACTTACTGCTGGGGAAACTCCGGATTGGGCCTAACACTGCCTGCACTGTACCAGGACTTACATGTTAGGCAGGGCATGGTAGTAGCCAAAAACAGACATGGCTACACTCAAAGATAGTATTGTGAGAAGAGAGATTGACCTGTAGTTTGAAACAGTGTTTTTGTCCCCATTTTTGAAGATTGGGACAAGTCTGGCAGTTTTTTTAGGTCTTAGGGATATGGCTTGCAGACAAAATAGAGTTGATTAGGGACGCAAGCGGTTTGGCAATGGCTGGGGCACCAAGTCGTAGGAACTTAGATTGCAGCAGGACAGGTCCACGTTTGCTGCTTAGTTTTAATTTGAGGAGTGCCTCTCTAGATACTGGGGCAAATTGAAAATTGTGGGCACTGTTTGGAGAGGGTGGGGCTATAGGATTACTCCCTGATTGAGCTTCATATTTGTAGTTCAACTTGCGGTTCACCAATAGTGAAGGAACCTCTGTTAGAGTAAAGAGCCTCTAAGAGCCATGTTAGTCTTTCAAAGATCCAGAAAGAGGATTTAACAGTGTGGGATGTTTTTCTGCAATCTTATAATGGTTGTTCATGTTGACAGGATCAATTTGTCTCAAATATTGATTTAGCGCTTTTTACAGATGCAACGGTGTGGATGGATTTGCTGCTTTCTGGAGTGGAATTAGTTCCCAGCTCAGTGGCCTGCAACTGGGTTTGAGTTGTGCCCAACCAAGAATATGCTATTACTGGCATTGTTCCCTATAGTAGTGGTGTGGAAGTTTGAAGGTCAGGGTTTCAGAGTAAAAGTGGTTTGTTTACAGTATGTCCGATAATATGGGCGTTACCTTCTGGAAGCTAACTTCTCATGCGGCCGGAAAGGGCTACTGATGCCCCCAATTCCTGTTGAAGTTTATTTATTAATTTATAAAATATTTTACCAGGAAGTAATACATTGAGAGTTACCTCTCGTTTTCAAGTATGTCCTGGGCACAGAGTAAAACAAATAGTACATGGTTACAAGTACAGTTACATAAATGAACAGGGTATACATTATATACAAGACATTGCGTGCACAGTTAAAGAAAATATATATTATGAGCGTATGAAACAGTTACAGACCAGGTTAAAATGTGAGACAGCCTTAGATTTGAAAGAACTTAAACTGGTGGTGGATGTGAGAGTCTCTGGTAGGTTGTTCCAGTTTTGGGGTGCACGGAAGGAGAAGGAGGAACGTCCGGATACTTTGTTAGCAAAGTTAGCATTTAAGCTGTAATTATTTTAATTCAGCAATCTGTGTGTAAAAGACAAGTGATTTGAATACAAAAACAAACATAAAATGTGTGTATATATATATATATATATATATATATATATATATATATAAAACAAAAAAACAAAAAGAAGCGCAGGCTCCTTAGCATGTAACGGTTTAAAAATAAAGATACATTTAATAGACCATGCAGTCCCAAGGAATTGCACTCACAGGATTCTAAAAGAACACACACATAGGAGAGAAATCTCTATAGTGAGTCATCAGCAGGGGTAGAGGAGTCCAGGATGTATAGGGTGCACCTGATCAGCAGTTAACCGTATGCAGCTCCTGCCACGAGCTGGCGTCACCCCACAGCGTCGCACAGTGCCTCTCAAGATTTTTCCTCCATTTCAATCGGATATCGGCAAGTGAGAGAATCAGCTTACTGGCTTGCCGAAGGACCAGGAACTCCTCATACAGACGCCCGCACACGATGCCGTCACCTCGTTCCTGCGCATTTCGTCACGCCTCGTGACTTCATCCCCTGATGACTCCCTATAGAAATTTCTCTCCCGTGTGTGTGTTCTTTTAGAATCCTGTGAGTGCAATTCCTTGGGACTGCTTGGTCTATTAAATGTACCTTTATTTGTAAACAGTTACATGCTATGGAGCCTGCGCTTCTTTGTGTTTTTTGTCTTTAGGTCTATCAGTGAGTGGCTATACCACTTTCTAGAAGCTGCAAAGTGCTCCACGGGATTTGTTTGTTGGAAACATCACCTCTCTGAAAATCCATGAAGTGGAAATCATTTGGACTTTACATTCTTTTTGGGTTTGTACACTATTTCACATTATTTTCTCATGGTTTATATATAATTAAGTTTACAGCAATTATATCATAATTATTACACTATAATCATATTATTATTATTATTATTAATATAGAGTTGCACAGTTTATTTATTTTTATTCTATCTTAAGCGCTACATTTTGTGTTTTATATATATACAGTATATATATATATATATAATATATATATGATATATATAAAAGCATTAAATAGCCGTGTTAGTCCAGTTGCGATAGTGCAGAATAAATGAGTTCTTCAGTATTAGGTGATACCTTTTTTATTGGACTAACAATTTATGTCATAGGACAAGCTTTCGAGAGTTCTCCTCTCTTCTTCAGGTCAAGCAATACTGATATACAAAGGATTCAATGGCTAAAACAGTGTTGAGAGAGGGAAAAAAAAAAGATATTTACTGTAGATAAGGTAGGGTGTTAAGTGTTTGAAGCCAGGGGACAGTGTCAAAGAAAGCTGGGGAGGGGAAGGGATGCTTGGGGGGAGAGAAAGTGTGGATAAGAATTGAGGCAAGCAGGATAATTACAAACAATTTTGATAGGTGTGAGAAAACTCATGTCCGCATTAATTCCTTTGGTTTTGGTGTCAAAGAGTCTTATCATTCTGAGTTCAAATGTTTTCCGTTCTTGGGTGCTTTTAAACATTCCATTGTGGATTTTAATTTTTAAATCATTTATGGAATTATTTATTTATTTATTTATAAAATATTTTACCAGGAAGTGCCTGGAGGAGGTTAAAATCAGATGCATGTACCAGAAAGAAATGCCGGGCCACCGAGGTGATTTTCTTAAAGTTTTGGAGATCTCTTGAGGCATTTTTAACGTTCCTCACATGTTCGAGGACTCTAAACCTGAGTTCACGTGTGGTCATCCCTATGTAGGGAAGGCCACAGGGACAGGTGATGCAATAAATTACACCCTTTGATTTGCACCCAAGGTTGTCTTTAATTTGAAAAGTGTTTTTCTTCAAGAAATCGGTGAACGCATCTGTCTGGTACATGTATCTGCAGGCCGAGCAGTTCCTGCATTTAAAGAACCCATTCTTTCTAGCAGTTGAGAGGAAAGTTTCATTGATAGTGGGGACAAAATGGCTACTCACTAGCTTGTCCCCAAGATTGTCACCCAGTACTCTTTTGAGATCTGAGTCTGTCATGAGAATATTCCAGTGGCTTTGGAGTGTTTGACGTAATAAAGGCCACTGTTTGTTGTATGTTCCTATGAATCTGATTTTTTGGGCTGATGTAGTTGTTGTTTTGGGACATAAAAGAGCCTCTCTTGGGGGTTTTAATGCTTTTTTATAACCCCTCTCCACACGTCGGTGGCTATATCCCCTCCGATTGAATCTCTCTCTCATCTCCCCTGCCCTTTCGATAAAACCTCTCTCTGTGGATACATTGCGCTTAAGGCGCAAAAATTCACTCTTAGGGATGCCCTTAATTTGGTGTTCCGGGTGAAAACTTGATGCATGAAGTATAGCATTTGTGGCTGTTTTTTTGCGGAAAATATCAGTATGGAGCAATCCTTCAGGCCCCACATTGATGTAAAGGTCTAAGAATTCCACTTGTGTGTTGCTACAATTGAATGTCAGTTTGATATTCATGTCGTTGTGATTGAGGACATCGACGAAGTCCCTAAACCCCGCGGCAGTTCCCTGCCAGAGGATCAGCACATCGTCGATGTATCTCAACCACAACGACACATGTTGGGTAAAGCCCACATTTGCCCTAGAAAACACAACCTCCCTTTCCCACCAACCCAAGAAGAGGTTGACATAGGAGGGTGCACAGGTGGCACCCATCGCAGTACCTCTCTTCTGCAGATAATACCTGTTCCTGAAGATGAAATAGTTATGTGTGAGGATAAACCTCAACAACGCCAGGATAAATTGCATTAGTCCAGCGGAGACGTTCTGCATCGACAGATAGAATTGTGTGGCGCGCAAGCCATCGTTATTATTGATGCATGTGTAAAGAGATTCCACATCACAGGTCGCGAGAAGAGTATTCTCATCGACCGTGATGTGGTCTAAGCACGCCAACACATCCATCGTGTCTCTGATATAAGAAGGTAACGTCTCCACCGAAAACTGCAGGAAAGAGTCTATAAACCTACATATGGGCTCGCACAACCCTCCTATGCCAGAAACAATGGGTCTCCCCGGGGGGTGGGTGGGATTCTTGTGCACCTTGGGTAGCAGGTAAAATGTAGGGACTCTGGGGAATTTTAAGGTGAGTGCCTGGCAATTACGCTCTGTAATGATCTCATCCAGCACCGCTGACCTCAAAATTAGATCAATTTCCGTTTTAAAGCGGATAGTGGGGTCTGAGGCGATCTCCGTATAATAGTCACTATTCTTAAGCTGTTTAAATGCTTCTCTTTCATACATCACCTCAGGCCAGATGACTATGTTGCCGCCTTTGTCACTGGGTTTGATGATCACATCCCGCAGGGCCTTGAGTTCCTTGATCACCGTCATCTCTGTTCTAGTAAGGTTACTATCACCCATCTTGGTTTTGATTTTCTTGAAATCCTCCATAACCATTTTCAGATATACTTCCACTGGTGGGCAGGTCTGCCAGGGTGGACAGAACGTTGACTGAGGTTTCAACTGTGAGAGAACATCCTTTTCCTCTATCTGTATGATACCTTGGTCTTCCAGTAGGGATTCAAGGTCTTGTAGATGCAAATCTTCCTGTGTAGTTAGTTGTATATATTCTGCATTTTCTTCATTGTTGCTACATTCTTTGGAAAAATGTTTAAATAAAAGAAGTTTTCTGCAAAATAAATTCAGGTCTTTTGTCCACTCGAAGTGGTCCATGCAGGAGGTCGGGGCAAAGGAGAGGCCTCGTCGCAGGACATTACTTTGCTCTTCTGTAAGGATAATATTAGACAGGTTAATTATCGTCATTTCACTGTCTGAGCTCTTCATCTTTGAACTCACTTGGCTTTCTGTGTGACAATTGTCCTCCCCCTTAGTTCTCTTTGATCCCCTCCTTGTCCTCCTTCTTGTGTTGCAATCTTTGTTCCTGCGTCTAAAAAATGCAGTTTGTTAATTTGCTGTGATGAGGATGGTATACTCTCAGCGTCTGATATCTCTAAGTCAGACGCGGATACCCCAGACGAAATTGAGACTGAGTTAGTATATTTTTGAGATTTTTTGTTAACTCTTTTGGTTTTAGTGGATCGCCTTCCTTTATGCCACTTGTATACAGTATTGGTTTTACAATCTTCCTGATCTCGGTCAAATTTACTTTTTTTAAAAGCAATCAAATCTTTCTCATATTTGTCCAAATCATTCTCAATTCTTTTGAATTGGTTTATTTCTATCTCAGTGAGATCTTTTTCAATTAACTCAATTTGTGTAGTGAATTCCCTTACACGGGCCTGGTCATGCTCTATTAATATTTTGAGTAATTCGAAGGAGCAGGTGCTGAGGCTTTCTTCCCACTTTTGTTTGAGTGAAATGTCAGTAAATTCAAATGATGGAAAGGTTTGAACCCGTAAGCCTCTGGGTATAAACTGATATAATATATACTTTTCGAGCACAGTTTTATTCCACCACGACCGCAGTAGTTTTTGGGATAACTGTTTCAAGGCTTTAAGCTTATCACCACTCCCTGTAGTTTGTGAAACAGGGGTCTGAGCAATTCCTGCTGTATTGATATTGAACGCCTCATTGGCGTATGCACGACGGCGCTCCTCACGGGCCACAAAATCCATTAAAATACGTTCTGTGACAAAAACGGCTAAATAGCTCTGAATCAAGGGAGCTGGGATCCAGAAAACTACAAGAGTAGTATGCTGAATATTATGTGAGAGAGAAGTGGGACCCCGCATCCACAAGATAAATAAATGTAACTAAATACCAACTTCTATGTCACTATACAGTCATAAGTTAGCGGTGCTATATGGGCCAATCAATACAGTAGGAGAAGGTTAAGCCCCAGACAAAAGCACTCTAGTATACCTTGAAAGTACAAAATCACAAAATCTTTATTAGATAACTGTCACAGAACAAAAAGATAAAAAAGCACAGAAAGTTAAAATAAGGCATGGATCCCCTGTACGTAGAAAAAACCTGACATGAATCCTTCAGCACTTAATACCAACTGGGAACAAAACCCATATCCGGAGTAACAGAAAATGCACTCTAGTATACCTGACAAGGTAGACAAAGTAATACAGACAATAGCAAAAAATAGAGGTGGCTAAGGCCAGGTGGTCAAATCACATAGTATAAACACATGCTTGTTCCCACATAATCTCAGGGAATGTCTCGAGTGACACAATACATCAATGTGTGATAAGAACACTCAATATACAGCCTAAGGAGGCACACCTCAGAGAGCTAGTATGCTAATGTCATACGTCACCATACGTCAGGCAGCTGCAAAATCTGGAAGGAGACACGGGTCAAAGGTTCAAAACATGATTACATGTCCCTAAGGGGGGACAAACCAGTGGGTCCTGCCTACTGCACCTGCTCCTACGCATTTTGGCCAAGAGCCTTCTACTGGGAGTGGTGAGGTAGGCAGGGTGACATGCATGCTTAAAAAGGATATGTAATTGGGCCCATGAGAATAGTCACCTGGTGAAAATCTGCTAATTACATAATTATAAATTACACACAGGAGTGTGCATACTGGACTTACTACATGGGTGTGTGGGCGTCACAGTGAAGGAGCCAATAACATGAATGCATTATACTGTAGGTACACCTTCCCTCACAAGTAAGGGCATTACTGGCAGATCTACCTCTATCATGCGTCATGCGAATGCGCATGACGTCATCTGCAAGCGCCCGATATGTAGCTATATCATATAGAACAGTAACAGCCTACACAGGCAAAAACTCAGGGCATATCATGCCTCACGGATGCCAATGCGCATGTCCGTGACGTCATCGGGGGCCGTCCATGTGTGCCTGTGTCGCCTCGCATCAGTTTACAGCCAGGCAGGCAAATGATTCACGGAATGTGCCCCACTGCGCATGCGCGCCCAGACACTAGGGAATCCTATACAGGCACACATTCTCCTCGCGCCGCGTCACATCCTGCGCATGCGCAGTGAGCATATATCGATCTTGCACAAAATTAATGCAAGATATGTGGCATGCACGAAATGGATAAAGCAGTCTGTATACATTAGATATTGAGGAGTGCTAATAGCTGAGTGCTGATAGCACAGCTGATGGCCACTCCTTATACATAAAAGCAATCAAGTACCAACAGCATAATGGGCATCACTGTTATAAATACAATTGGAAAGTGGGTACCACATCAAAGCACACAGAAATAGAATAGAATTAGGAAGTATACATAAATCACCATAAAAGAAAACAAATGCAACGGATGTATAGTTTGATTATCCACATAGCAAATCCACGTGACTTGTGTCGCAGATATGTGAATGAAAATCATATCAGGGACAGATATTTGCTTTAACCTTTATGTGGAAGATACCTGAGTCCTAAATAGTCAATTATAGTAATCCCAACTGTTGATAGAGTTCATAATGTGAATCCGTATTTGTTCTAGATAGAACAAAACAAGTTATTATCCTTGAATTAAATAGTGTCCAAACGATGGTATATGTTGGTTAGTCTCTCGTGAGTAACACCGCACATGGGCAGAGATTCAATCTGATGGTGTGGGATCCCAGGATGGAGTGTAGATATGTTTCAGTCTTCTGGCCGGCAGATAGTGTACAAACCCAGGACCCTGTGAGTAAAACAAAGAGGGGGAGGGGGGGAGAGAGGAGGGGGTGTATGAGATTCTCATCAAGATGCGTGGAGGATCTACACGTCCCTAAATAGCCACCAGAATACAGACAGATAGGCAGATGAAATTGATAATGGTGGAACTACAAAAACATAGAGAAGCCCAGGTAGTCATTTAGACCTCTAGGGATCATTGAGTCCATCTGGACGATCCACCTGGACTCCCTACGCAAGAGTGCCATCTCTAGATCGCCACTCCTCATTCCTAAGCTTACTCTCTCTATTGCAAATGCCTGGAGGAGGTTAAAATCAGATGCATGTACCAGAAAGAAATGCCGGGCCACCGAGGTGATTTTCTTAAAGTTTTGGAGATCTCTTGAGGCATTTTTAACGTTCCTCACATGTTCGAGGACTCTAAACCTGAGTTCACGTGTGGTCATCCCTATGTAGGGAAGGCCACAGGGACAGGTGATGCAATAAATTACACCCTTTGATTTGCACCCAAGGTTGTCTTTAATTTGAAAAGTGTTTTTCTTCAAGAAATCGGTGAACGCATCTGTCTGGTACATGTATCTGCAGGCCGAGCAGTTCCTGCATTTAAAGAACCCATTCTTTCTAGCAGTTGAGAGGAAAGTTTCATTGATAGTGGGGACAAAATGGCTACTCACTAGCTTGTCCCCAAGATTGTCACCCAGTACTCTTTTGAGATCTGAGTCTGTCATGAGAATATTCCAGTGGCTTTGGAGTGTTTGACGTAATAAAGGCCACTGTTTGTTGTATGTTCCTATGAATCTGATTTTTTGGGCTGATGTAGTTGTTGTTTTGGGACATAAAAGAGCCTCTCTTGGGGGTTTTAATGCTTTTTTATAACCCCTCTCCACACGTCGGTGGCTATATCCCCTCCGATTGAATCTCTCTCTCATCTCCCCTGCCCTTTCGATAAAACCTCTCTCTGTGGATACATTGCGCTTAAGGCGCAAAAATTCACTCTTAGGGATGCCCTTAATTTGGTGTTCCGGGTGAAAACTTGATGCATGAAGTATAGCATTTGTGGCTGTTTTTTTGCGGAAAATATCAGTATGGAGCAATCCTTCAGGCCCCACATTGATGTAAAGGTCTAAGAATTCCACTTGTGTGTTGCTACAATTGAATGTCAGTTTGATATTCATGTCGTTGTGATTGAGGACATCGACGAAGTCCCTAAACCCCGCGGCAGTTCCCTGCCAGAGGATCAGCACATCGTCGATGTATCTCAACCACAACGACACATGTTGGGTAAAGCCCACATTTGCCCTAGAAAACACAACCTCCCTTTCCCACCAACCCAAGAAGAGGTTGACATAGGAGGGTGCACAGGTGGCACCCATCGCAGTACCTCTCTTCTGCAGATAATACCTGTTCCTGAAGATGAAATAGTTATGTGTGAGGATAAACCTCAACAACGCCAGGATAAATTGCATTAGTCCAGCGGAGACGTTCTGCATCGACAGATAGAATTGTGTGGCGCGCAAGCCATCGTTATTATTGATGCATGTGTAAAGAGATTCCACATCACAGGTCGCGAGAAGAGTATTCTCATCGACCGTGATGTGGTCTAAGCACGCCAACACATCCATCGTGTCTCTGATATAAGAAGGTAACGTCTCCACCGAAAACTGCAGGAAAGAGTCTATAAACCTACATATGGGCTCGCACAACCCTCCTATGCCAGAAACAATGGGTCTCCCCGGGGGGTGGGTGGGATTCTTGTGCACCTTGGGTAGCAGGTAAAATGTAGGGACTCTGGGGAATTTTAAGGTGAGTGCCTGGCAATTACGCTCTGTAATGATCTCATCCAGCACCGCTGACCTCAAAATTAGATCAATTTCCGTTTTAAAGCGGATAGTGGGGTCTGAGGCGATCTCCGTATAATAGTCACTATTCTTAAGCTGTTTAAATGCTTCTCTTTCATACATCACCTCAGGCCAGATGACTATGTTGCCGCCTTTGTCACTGGGTTTGATGATCACATCCCGCAGGGCCTTGAGTTCCTTGATCACCGTCATCTCTGTTCTAGTAAGGTTACTATCACCCATCTTGGTTTTGATTTTCTTGAAATCCTCCATAACCATTTTCAGATATACTTCCACTGGTGGGCAGGTCTGCCAGGGTGGACAGAACGTTGACTGAGGTTTCAACTGTGAGAGAACATCCTTTTCCTCTATCTGTATGATACCTTGGTCTTCCAGTAGGGATTCAAGGTCTTGTAGATGCAAATCTTCCTGTGTAGTTAGTTGTATATATTCTGCATTTTCTTCATTGTTGCTACATTCTTTGGAAAAATGTTTAAATAAAAGAAGTTTTCTGCAAAATAAATTCAGGTCTTTTGTCCACTCGAAGTGGTCCATGCAGGAGGTCGGGGCAAAGGAGAGGCCTCGTCGCAGGACATTACTTTGCTCTTCTGTAAGGATAATATTAGACAGGTTAATTATCGTCATTTCACTGTCTGAGCTCTTCATCTTTGAACTCACTTGGCTTTCTGTGTGACAATTGTCCTCCCCCTTAGTTCTCTTTGATCCCCTCCTTGTCCTCCTTCTTGTGTTGCAATCTTTGTTCCTGCGTCTAAAAAATGCAGTTTGTTAATTTGCTGTGATGAGGATGGTATACTCTCAGCGTCTGATATCTCTAAGTCAGACGCGGATACCCCAGACGAAATTGAGACTGAGTTAGTATATTTTTGAGATTTTTTGTTAACTCTTTTGGTTTTAGTGGATCGCCTTCCTTTATGCCACTTGTATACAGTATTGGTTTTACAATCTTCCTGATCTCGGTCAAATTTACTTTTTTTAAAAGCAATCAAATCTTTCTCATATTTGTCCAAATCATTCTCAATTCTTTTGAATTGGTTTATTTCTATCTCAGTGAGATCTTTTTCAATTAACTCAATTTGTGTAGTGAATTCCCTTACACGGGCCTGGTCATGCTCTATTAATATTTTGAGTAATTCGAAGGAGCAGGTGCTGAGGCTTTCTTCCCACTTTTGTTTGAGTGAAATGTCAGTAAATTCAAATGATGGAAAGGTTTGAACCCGTAAGCCTCTGGGTATAAACTGATATAATATATACTTTTCGAGCACAGTTTTATTCCACCACGACCGCAGTAGTTTTTGGGATAACTGTTTCAAGGCTTTAAGCTTATCACCACTCCCTGTAGTTTGTGAAACAGGGGTCTGAGCAATTCCTGCTGTATTGATATTGAACGCCTCATTGGCGTATGCACGACGGCGCTCCTCACGGGCCACAAAATCCATTAAAATACGTTCTGTGACAAAAACGGCTAAATAGCTCTGAATCAAGGGAGCTGGGATCCAGAAAACTACAAGAGTAGTATGCTGAATATTATGTGAGAGAGAAGTGGGACCCCGCATCCACAAGATAAATAAATGTAACTAAATACCAACTTCTATGTCACTATACAGTCATAAGTTAGCGGTGCTATATGGGCCAATCAATACAGTAGGAGAAGGTTAAGCCCCAGACAAAAGCACTCTAGTATACCTTGAAAGTACAAAATCACAAAATCTTTATTAGATAACTGTCACAGAACAAAAAGATAAAAAAGCACAGAAAGTTAAAATAAGGCATGGATCCCCTGTACGTAGAAAAAACCTGACATGAATCCTTCAGCACTTAATACCAACCCCTGGGAACCAAACCCATATCCGGAATGTAACAGAAAATGCACTCTAGTAACCTGACAAGGTAGACAAAGTAATACAGACAATAGCAAAAAATAGAGGTGGCTAAGGCCAGGTGGTCAAATCACATAGTACAGGTAAACCCCGTTATAACGCGCCTCGTTATACCGCGATTCGGTTATAACGCAGTTTTCCCGTGGCTCCCGTTTAAAAAAACTGCACACACTCTCACTGCACACACTGCACACTGTACACACACTGCTCATTGCTCACACTGCACACACTGCACACTGACACACACTGCACACTGCACTCACACTGACACACTACACACACACTGCTCATTGCTCACACTGCATACACTGACACACTGCTCATTTGCCACACTGCCACACACTGTCACACCACACTGCACACTGCACACACACTGCACATGCACACACACGCTACATTGCTCACAATGCACCACACTGCACACTGACACACTGCTCAATGATCACACACTGCTCACACTGACACACACTGACACACTCTCACACTATGCTAACACAACGCTACACACAAACACACACACACCACACACCACACACACACACACACACACACACACACACACACACACACACACCACCTGCCCAGGATGGAGCACGATGACAGTAAAAGCAGGCATGAGAGGGGGGAGGGCTGGGACGGGGAGCGGGTATGGCGGCCCGGCGTCGTTAGGACATGAGCGGCACTCGGGGTGGCAGCGGGTCGCTGTTGGCGGGGGGGATGGGGCGTTGGTGGGGGCGAGAGGGAGTGATACGGGCAAATATCCTCGTGGACAGAAGCGCGGGGGGGGGACTGGCGGGGGCAGGACGCCACCCTACGCGCGGGGGCCCTGTACTGTGGCGGGGCGAAGCCGGACCGGAGGGGGCATCCCCCCTCCCATCTCCGTCCCGGCGGTTGACAGGGGAAGCAGTAAGCCGGGACCGTGAGGGCATCCCCCCCCCATCTCCTGTCCGTCGGTGCAGGGGAAGCGAAGCCGAGACCGGAGGGGCATCCCCCTCCCATCTCCTGTCACGCGGTTGACCGGGAGAAGAGAAGCCGGGACGGAGGGGCATCCCCCCCTCCCATCTCCTGTCCCGCTGGACAGGGGACACTGAGCCGGGACCGGAGGGGCATCCCACCTCCCATCTACCTGTCACTAGGGTGATCCGGGGAAGCAAAGCCGGGGACGAGGGGCATCCCCCCCCATTCTGTCCCGCGGTGAAGGGAACATAAAAGCGGGACGGAGGGATCCACCCGCCCTCTCCCTGGTGACGCGGGAGCAGCAGAGAAGAAAGCCAGACCGGAGGGGCATCCCCCCTCCCAATCTCCTGTCCCGCGGTGACGGGGAAGTAGAAGCGGGGACGGAGGGGCATCCCCCCTACCCATCTCCGTTCCCGCGTGTGACAGGGGAGCTGAAGCCGGCGACCGGAGGGGCATCCCCCCTCCATCTCCTGTCACGTGGTTGACAGGGGGGAACAGAAGCCGGGACCGGAGGGGCATCCCCCTCCCTCTCCTGTACGCCGGTGAACAGGGGAAGCTGAAGCCAGGGACCGGGAGGGCATCCCACCTCCCATCCCTGTCCCGGACAAGGGGAAGCGAATGAAGCCGGGACCGGAGGGGATCCCCCCGCCCATACTCCTGTCCCGCGGTGACAGGGGAAGCATGAAGCCGGGAACGGAGGGGCATCCCCCCTCCCATCTCCTGTCCCCGCGTGACAGGGGAAGCTGAAGCCGGGCCCGGAGGGCATCCCCACTCCCATCTCCTGTCCCGCGCCGACAGGGGAAGGACAGATGAAGCCGGGACCGGAGGGCATCCCCCCTCCACTCCTGTCCGCGGTGACAGGGGATCTGAGACGCGGGACGGAGAGGGCCCCCCTCTCCAATGCTCCCGTCCCGCGGGGTACATGACTTACGGACCGGGGGGGATCCCCCCCACCTGTACGACAAGGGGAAGTCCGGACCGCGGGGTGAATAGCGCTGATTGCGGCGGCCATTCTTTTTTTAATTAGCGGCGCACACCAGTTTAACTAACGTTGGTGTTCAGGGGTGCACCCGAGGATCCCCGCAGTTATAATGGGGTTTACCTGTTAAACACATGCTTGTTCCACATAATCTCAGGGAATGTCTCGAGTGACACAATAAGAATGTGTGATAAGAAACATTCAATATACAGCCTAAGAGGCACACCTCAGAGAGCAGTATGCTAAGTCATAAGTCACCTACGTCAGGCAGCTGCAAATTGGAGGAGACGGGTCAAGGTTCAAAACATGATTACAGTCCTAAGGGGGAAAACCGTGGTCCTGCTTCTACTGCACTGCTCCTACGAATTTTTGGCCAAGAGCCTTCTACTGGGAGTGGTTGAGGTAGGCAGGGTGACATGCATGCTTAAAAAGGATATGTAATTGGGCCCATGAGAATAGTCACCTGGTGAAAATCGCTAATTACATAATTATAAACTTAAACACAGGAGTGTGCATACTGGACTTACTACATGGGTGTGTGGGCTCACAGTGAAGGAGCCAATAACATGAATGATTATACTGTAGAGTACACCTTCCCTCACAAGTAAGGGCATACTGGCAGAATCTACCCTTATCATGCGTCATGCGAATGCATGACGTCATCGTCAAGCACTCTGATATGTAGCTATATCATAGAACAGTAACAGCCTACACAGGCAAAAATGCAGGGCATATCATGCCTCACGGATGCCAATGCGCATGTCCGTGAGTCATCGGGGGTGTCCATGTGTGCCTGTGTCGCCTCGCATCAATTTACAGCCAGGCAGGCAAATGATTCACGGAATGTGCCCCCATGCGCTCTGCGCGCCCAGACACTAGGGATCCTTAAAGGCACAACATTTCCTCGCGCCGCGTCACATCCTGCGCAGCGCTGTGAGAATATATCGATCTTGCACGAAATGAATGCAAGATATGTGGCATGCACGAAATGGATAAAGCAGTCTGTATACATTAGAATATTGAGGAGGCTAATAGCTGAGTGCTGATAGCACAGCTGATGGCCACTCCTTATACATAAAAGTAATCAAGTACCGACAGGCATAATGGCATCACTGTTATAAATACAATTGGAAAGTGGGTACCACATCAAAAGCACACGAAACAGAATAAAATAGAATTAGGAAGTATACATAAATCACCAAAAAAGAAAACAAATGCAAGGATGTATAGTTTGATTATCCACATAGCAAATCCACGGACCTTGTGTCACAGATATGGAATGACATCATATCAGGACAGATATTTTGCTTTAACCTTATGTGAGATACCTGAGTCCTAATAGTCAATTAGAGTATCCCAACGTTGATAGAGTTCATAATGTGAATCCGTATTTGGTTCTAGATAGAACAAAAACAGTTATTATCCTTGAATTAAATAGTGTCCAAACGATGGTGTATGTTGGTTAGTCTCTCGTGCGTAAGTAAAACCGCACATGGGCAGAGATTCAATCTGATGGTGTGGGGATCCCAGGATGGAGTGTAGATATGTTTCAGTCTTTGGCCGGCAGATAGTGTACAAACCCAGGACCCGTGAGTAAACAAAGAGGGGGAGGGGGGAGAGAGAGAGGGGGGTATGAGATTCTCATCAAGATGCATGGAGGATCTACACGTCCCTAAATAGCCACCAGAATACAGACAGGTAGGCAGATGAAATTGATAATGGTGGAACTACAAAAACATAGAGAAGCCCAGGTAGTCATTTAGAACCTCTAGGGATCATTGAGTCCATCTGGACGACCACCTGGGCTCCCTACGCAAGAGTGCCCTCTCTAGATCGCCACTCCTCATTCCTAAGCTTACTCTCTCTATTGCAAACGCCTGGAGGAGGTTAAAATCAGATGCAGTACCAGAAAGAAATGCCGGGCCACCGAGGTGATTTTCTTAAAGTTTGGAGATCTCTGAGGCATTTTTAATGTTTCCTCCATGTTCGAGGAATCAAACCTGAGTTCACGTGTGGTCATCCCTATGTAGGGAAGGCCACAGGGACAGGTGATGCAATAAATTACACCCTTTGATTTGCACCCAAGGTTTGTCTTTAATTTGAAAAGTGTTTTTCTTCAAGAAATCGGTGAACGATCTGTCTGGTACATGTATCTACAAGCCGAGCAGTTCCTGCATTAAAGAACCCATTCTTTCTAGCAGTCGAGAGGAAAGTTTCATTGATAGTGGGGACAAAATGGCTACTCACTAGCTTGTCCCCAAGATTGGGGGACTTGTGACTAGTCATGCTGATCTTGTTTGCTTTTATGTATAAGGAGTGGCCATCAGCTGTGCTATCAGCACTCAGCTATTAGCACTCCTCAATATAAGTATACAGAATGCTTTATCCATTTCGTGGCATGCCACATATCTTGATTCATTTGTGCAAGATCGATATATGTCACTGCGATGCGGCGCGAGGAGAATGTGTTGCTGTATAGGATTCCCTAGTGTCTGGGCGCGCGATGCGCAGTGGGGCACATTCCGTGAATCATTTTCCTGCCTGGCTGTAAACTGATGCGAGGCGACACAGGCACACATGGACGGCCCCCGATGACGTCACGGACATGCGCATTGGCATCCGTGAGGCCTGATAGCCCTGAGTTTTGCCTGTGTAGGCTGTTACTGTTCTATATGATATAGCTACATATCGGGCGCTTGCCGATGACGTCAGGCGCATTCACATGACGCATGATAGAGGTAGATCTGCAGTAATGCCCTTATGTGAGGAAGATGTACCTATAATGCATTCATGTTATTGGCTCCTCACTGTGACGCCCACACACCCATGTAATAAGTCCCGTATGCAACTCCTGTGTGTAATTTATAATTATGTAATAGCAGATTTTAACCAGGTGACTATTCTCATGGGCCCAATTACATATCCTTTTTAAGCATGCATGTCACCCTGCCTACCTCACCACTCCCAGTAGAAGGCTATTGGCCGAAAACGCGTAGGAGCAGGTGCAGTAGGCAGGACCCCCTGGTTGTGTCCCCTTAGGGACACGTATCATTGTTTTGAACCTTTGACCCGTGTATCCTTCCAGATTTTGCAGCTGCCTGACGTATGGTGACGTATGGAACATTAGACATACTAGTCTGAGGTGTGCTCCTTAGGTGTATATGAGTGTTCTTATCACACATTGATGTATGTGTCACCGAGACATTCCCTGAGATTATGTGGGAACACGCATGTGTTTATATATGTGATTGACACCTGGCCTTAGCCACCTCTATTTTTTGCTATTGTCTGTATTACTTTGTTACCTTGTCAGGTATACTAGAGTGCATTTTCTGTTACTCCGGATATGGGTTTTGTTCCCAGTTGGTATTAAGGTGCTGAAGGATTATGTCAGGTTTTTTCTACGTACAGGGGATCATGCCTTATTTTAAACTTTCTTGTGCTTTTTTATCTTTTTGTTCTGTGGACAGTTATCTAATAAAGATTTGTGATTTTGACTTTCAAGTATTAATAGAGTGCTTTTGTCTGGGGCTTAACCTTCTCCTACTATATATATATATATACATATACACATGTAGCCCTTTTTCTGAACCCTCCCAAAGGAACTACTGGTCACTGTACAACACCTGCGGCTCCAGGAGATCTGAGCCTTCGCTAGCTGGGAGCCTAGGGTAACACTCATACACTTACTTAGCGCAGCGCCTCCACTTACCCAGGATCCCAGTGATGTAAGATTCCCCTGGGCAAGAAACATACAACACCTTATGATTGTAACTGGTTTTACTATAATAATGCACGGTAGCAATAACACAACATATACACTTAAACTCTAACGGTATAACCTTAGTGGCTCGCCCACTCATCAGGAGTAACGTCTCCATCCCCTCACCGCGTGCCCCACACACCGTGTCCATGTATAGTACTATTGGTATAGGCTTAGTTCTTTAGCCACTCGCTTAGTGTCCCTAAAGAGTTACGCCTAAGGCGGGATCAGCGCCTGTTGACCAGTGTTGGTGCACTTGATGTAATAATACCTTCCGGTCACGGCGGTGACCGGCAACAACTTCACAAAGGGTCAGACGCCTCCAACACGTAGCCTCCAGATATCACGGTGTCCAGCCGTCTGGTCCCAGATGACTGCAACCGCCGCAACTCTGTATTTTGTCCCTAACTGGTACTCAGTAAGGGTGATGCTCGCTACCACTATAGGCCGTCCTTGCAGCACAGCAACCTATAGTGACTTCAGGGAATACTCCTAGGGCCTGCGGGGTAGAACTGTCCTATGCAGGCGGGTCACTGACCCCCTGCACCCACTACCTCTCCCTTCACCTCCCGGATCCCCTCTCACTAACTTCTCCCTAATACCTGCAGTAACCCACTGCACTAACTGTACCTGCAGCAACCCACTGCACTAACTATACCTGCAGCAACCCACTGCACTAACTGTACCAGCAGCAACTGCACTGCCCTCACACTCTGCCTGCAGCTGCACTGCACTCAGCCCTGTGTCCTTCTTGTCAGCGCTCACAGCACTGACAGCCGTGACACTGACAAGACTGCACACACACTACCTAAGGGCAGGGTCCCTAACCTAGGGGCCGTCCCTCAGTACCTACCCACTACCCTAACAGGGATTGGGGCCTGCCTGGGACTTGGGGTTCTACCTTACTTGGTGTAGGAACCACTTTCTCCCTACACCCTGCCTCCCCCTTCCTGCTCCCAGCTTCAACTGCCAAACGTGGTCCCTGCAACATTGTAGCCTTCCTCCACAGGAGAAGCTGCAAAACCCTATTTGCTGGCTGGCTGCACGTGATGTGGGTGAAAGGGCAATCCCCAGAGGCTGCTGGGAATTGTAGTCCACTCAGGACCTCTTTAGCATTGAGACCGTGTGCGCTACCCTTACTGCGCTTGCACGATCCTGTAATGGCTACCGCGGTGGTTCTACGCATGTGCGACCTCACGCCAACCTTAACATTGCCGCCGGCACTCCTGGCACTGTACAGCGCGTGCGCGACTACACTGCACAACCGCGAGCAGACACAATGGCGACCCCCGTTTGCCGAGTACGCCGTCGGGACTCCAGGGACTCGGATCGCTCATGCACCGGCCCCCACCTTCGCGAGCAGCCGGCGGGCCCGTCGCTGGCTCCGGCGGGACCCGCAACCGCTCGGCAATTGCGGAAGGGGGTCCCTGGGGGCAAAACAAGACCGGGGCTACACAAATATATACACACACACACACACAGTGTATCTTTATTTATATAGCACTATCCATATACAGTACATGGTGCTTCAAAGCAGTAATACATGTGACATAATGCTATAACACATAATGGGAGCAAGTGGTTTAAAACATAAAAGTAACACTTGGAAAAGGAGTACCTGCCCCACAGTGCTTACAATTTAAGTATACAAAAGCCATTAAAATAGACGGGATCATATGGGAGAGGAGGGGGGGAGAAATATGCAGCCAAGTAAAATTGGTAATATGGAAACATCCTATCAAAAAGTAAACATTGCCCGCCAACGTTGGGATGGTAAGACCAGCGTAGTATGGTATATAAAAGGATAAGCCCGCTTATTTCCCCTACCAGTCAAACTGTCTTTTACAAGGGTATGTTAAAAGTTAATGGTTTTAAAATACAGTCTAAATTGGTTAAATATGCATTCACTCTTATTTGAGTATAAAAGCTAAATACATCTTTTCTTTTTTTATTTCAAATTTTTTATTAGGGTCAAGGATAGACCATTTTCACATAATACACTGAAGCATGCAGGAACCCCTTATACATGCAGTTATAAGTCACTTTTATGTGAAAAATAGCTTAAAAAATCTTCAATCTTTCCTTCATACAGTATATTGCACATCTTGGTGTCACTCAGAAAGCATGGTACAGCTAAACCCCGTTATAGAGCGGGCCTCGGGGGCCACCCGATCCAACCGCGCTAGAACCGGGGTCACGCTAATTTTTTTTTAAAAATGGCCGCTGCGTGCCTGATCGGGAGGGAGGGAGTAAGGGGGAGGGAGTAAAGGGAAGGAAGAGGTGGCCGGAAGCCCTACATGTCCCCCAGCAACGGCCCTCCGAGTCCAACGCAACCTGCTCCTTACCTCCCACCACCGGCATCCATCCCCCTCCACCGGCATCCACTTCCCCCCCCTCTCCCGAGGCCCCCACACCTATCGGCCCTCTGCGGCATAATCAGTTTTGGGCCTAGCCCACGCGGCCCTCCGAGTCCCAGCCTGCTCCTCACTCACCCCCCCTACCGGCATCCACACCACCCCCCCTCCTCCCGACACCCCCCTCCTCCCGACAACCCTCCTCCCGACACCCTCCTCCCGACACACACACCCCTCCTCCTGATGCCAGCTCTGCTCCAATCACAGCAGCCGACACCAAAGGTAGGGAGGAGGAGTGGGAGGTGTGCTGTGCTGTGCAGTGTAGTGTGCTGTGAGTGCTGTGAGAGTGTGCTGTGAGAGTGTGCTGTGAGTGCTGTGAGAGTGTGCTGTGAGTGCTGTGTGCTGTGCGAGTGTGCTGTGAGTGCTGTGTGCTGTGAGAGTGTGTGCAGTGTGCAGTGAGAGTGAGTGCTGGGAGTGTGTGCAGTGTGCAGTGAGAGTGTGTGCAGTGTGCAGTGAGAGTGTGTGCTGTGAGCAGTGTGCAGTGAGTGCTGGGAGTGTGTGCAGTTAAATTGTGTGCAGTGAGAGTGTGTGCAGTGAGAGTGTGTGCAGTGAGCAGTGTGCAGTGAGAGTGTGTGCTGTGAGCAGTGTGCAGTGAGTGCTGGGAGTGTGTGCAGTTTGTGCAATGAGAGTGTGTGCAGTGAGTGCTGGGAGTGTGTGCAGTTTGCAGTGAGAGAGTGTGCAGTGAGAGTGTGTGCTGTGAGCAGTGTGCAGTGAGTGCTGGGAGTGTGTGCAGTTTGTCCAGCGAGAGTGTGTGCAGTGAGTGCTGGGAGTGTGTGCAGTGTGCAGTGAGAGTGTGCAGTGAGAGTGTGTGCAGTGTGCAGTGAGAGTGTGTGCTGTGAGCAGTGTGCAGTGAGTGCTGGGAGTGTGTGCAGTGTGCAGTGTGTGCAGTGAGAGTGTGTGCAGTGAGTGCTGGGAGTGTGTGCAGTGTGCAGTGTACAGTGAGAGAGTGTGCAGTGAGAGTGTGTGCAGTGTACAGTGAGAGTGTGTGCTGTGAGCAGTGTGCAGTGAGAGTGTGTGCTGTGAGCAGTGTGCAGTGAGTGCTGGGAGTGTGTGCAGTGTGTGCAGTGTGCGCAGTGAGAGTGTGTGCTGGTAGTGTGTGCAGTGTGCAAAAAAAATGTTAAAAAAAAAATAAAAAAAAAAATTTTTAAACGGGAGCCACTTGAAAACCGCGTTATAACCGAATTTGCGTTATAACGGGTTGCGCTATAACGGGGTTAAACTGTATTAGTAGAAGAGAAAAGAACTGAATGTCATTACATAGTCGAAACAAAGGTAGCTACTGTATGAAGACTTAGAAATTCAAGGCCACATGTTTCAAAAGTTAATATTACAATAATTTGAACATTGTACAAAATATTAATGTATACGCGCGTATTTATATACATAGATGTCGTACACCAGTCTCATTGTTGTAATACAATATTGTTACTTTATTCAGGTCAACGTTTCGTCCAAGCCCTGATGAAGGTGTGAAAGGAAAATCGAAACGTTGACCTGAGATAAGTAAGAATCTTTCATTAGAACAATGAGACTGGTGTGCTACAGTACATCTGTGTATATGAATATATGAGATCAGTTTCAGCATCTACTGATGCAAGCACCCAGCAACTTTGCTAATGTAACATTTATTTTGAGTAAGGTGTGCACCACTTGCAACTTTGTTTGTTGCAATACGTGAGTGGACACTTACTTTGTAAGAATGAGTATACCTGACATGTTTGCATGTGCATGAATAATTTTTTTACTTTGTTACAGTGCATGGATTTTATGGAGTTACTACTTAATTTTTCCTGTTTCCAATAAATATTTATTTTTATCATATGAATGCATTGTTTCTTAACCCAAAGGTGCACCTCCCCCCTTTCTCCAACTCAGCTGAACAAGGGTTACCTCTCCTCTTTGCTATTTCAGGATGGTGATGTACTCCTAAGAAAGGCAATAAGGCATTTTAAAGAGCTTTCTGGTGCTCGAGGTGAACTTGCAAAAACTCCAGAAGTGTTATATAAGGCTGCGTCCCCCGTGACCCTGTCTGCACTCATGCTTGAAAGTGGTGACGTCGCCAACTCTCCAAGCATGAGTGTCGGCTATCCGACAACTTTTTAGGAAGCGCAAGCGGTGGGGGGGAAGGAGGTGGCATGGCCGAACAGTTACTGGCGCTGATTGGCTGAGGAGGTCATGTGACCCTTCAGCGCACCTCAAACACAATTTAATCTGTCTTGGAAAGCACCTAGCACCCGTGAGCGTATGTGCATGGGCACGAGCACGCGATGCGTGAGCATGGCCAAACAGATTTAAATTGATAGTGCTGGCAGCGCTAAGTGCCAAGCCCAGTCAGCGGTAGCGTGGACGCAGCCTCAGTAGGCAGTGAAAGCACAAGTCTTTGTCATTGAAGAGGATTGAAGAGCTTTCCTTACAATCGCATACTCATGCCACAGAAGAACCTAGTTGCCTTCCTGACTTTGAGGATTTCCCATCAGAAGAGATCATTCTTCATCTGATTAAATAAGAAAAGCAACTGAGTTGCCATTTACTGTTCTATGGTTTAAGAAATTGGTGAGAGATTTTTATTTTAGTATCACAGTTAAGTAATTTGTTTTCAAAGAGAAATTCTGAAGCTACAACTTTGTTTGAAAAGCTATGTGAATTTAGGACCATCTTAACAGCAAACATTCCTACCCATTTTTTAAATGAGCAGCCAGTGTCAAGTATCTGCAAACTAGTGGTCTAGAAAGCATGGAGCCATGTGTAATGGACGTCATGACCACAAGGCCCAGGCCCCCTTCCCAACTTCTCCCCCCACATTACCCTCTGAAGAGCGAGGGGGAGTGGTCTGGTTAGGGGAGGTAAATGAACAAGGTGCACCTAAGGGTGGGAAATCATTCTGATCCTCTCACTGAGTTTTTTTTATGATGCTGGGTCTCATTCCGATTCCCTGTGTGCAGGAGCTATTTTGCCTGTTGCAGTTTGATGCCGCTCCAGTGCAATGGTTGACTGTAGCAGTATGTCCTTGAGGTTATTGGGGGTGTGGAGCTGCAGGAGGCAGAAGCGAGGTTTCAGGTACTACTTCTGGACCATGTGGGGAGCCGGCACCCTAGGCCCCCTGCATGGCTTGGCATGGAGGA
The DNA here is from genome assembly GCA_036426205.1 of Ascaphus truei. Classification (NCBI taxonomy): domain Eukaryota; kingdom Metazoa; phylum Chordata; class Amphibia; order Anura; family Ascaphidae; genus Ascaphus; species Ascaphus truei. The sequence continues at coordinate 42,262 of WSYH01002990.1, forward strand.
GGCTGAGCCTGCAGCATCTGTGTGCCGCAGCAGAAAGAGAAGCTGATTGGGGTTTGATGAGGGCCCTAGCATTAGGCCTCCTGCTGCACCCTTTGTTCCCCTTCCCCTTGAAATTGCTTCAAGGTAATTGAGGGAGGGTTTAAGCCTCTAAGGTGGCCAGATAAATTGTGCTGAATGCAGAGTTTATTTTCAGCCAGAGGAATGATAAATTGGATCTCTAATCCATGTTCATGGGCAGAAAACATTTGGGTATAACAGGACCAAGCAGTAGCCTTTTGAGGGCCTGTTATTTTAAGAGCCAGCTGTTGGCATGGGGGGGGGGGGGACATCCTGGAACATGCTTCTCAGCAGGCTATGGTACCCGCAGCACGTGAAGTGACGGGGTTACCTAGCCAGAGGAGGAATTCTGGGTAGTTGGCTTTTGCCAGGGGCATGGGAGCAGTTGAATGGCAGGCCTGCTCAGAAGTGTACTGCCAGCACTGGAGAGTCAGGGGATGGCCCCCTGCAGAGATCCAAGGGGGTTCGCCATGGCCTATATCCATGCCTGGATCTATTTTGTCATCAAGTGGGGCAGTCGCATGGAGGCCTACCTTTGCTGGTAGAAGGCCAATCCTGACCTGGTTGGGCTCGATGCGGGTAGCAGAGCCGTTGCCACTTAAGGGGGGGAGGCAGTGTTTGCGCCTCCCACTCCGACAGTTCTGATACTTGCTTTAAGGACGTTTATCTCACAAAGTCTGACTCCATTAATGTACAGGTGCGCCAATGAGTATTCTAAAACTTGCCTTAAACTTGCCTTGGAAAATCTGGGTCTACACCAACAAGATCACAGGTACATGTGCAAAACCTTTCAGTGACACTTCTTATTTTTTTTACTGCAGAGGACTATTGCCCATATGATTAACAAGCAGGGGTCCCTGGCAGTCCCATTCAGTTTGAATGGGACTGCCAGGGACCCCCGCTGTTAATCCGATGGGCCATTAGTCTGTCTGCAGAAATGTCACTGAAATATTGCAGCATGTACCCAGCATGTCAGGTAACCGGATACTGGGGAGCGTAGGTATATATAGACGAGAGCAAACACAAGCATATAGTGCAAATATGTTGTTCAAGTGGTAGGTTATTAGAACAAAATAGCCCAATGAGATTTCAACTTACAGATTTCACAAAGGACCTGTGTATGTAAAGGTATCTTTGTTGGATTTGTGGTTAACATCCAAATCACACTTAGATAAATGTGGTGGGACCTTGGCAGGATGAAAAAGAAACACAGAACATAGTACAGACTGTTCTGACTTTTATCTATTAAAATCAATGTAAAAATTTGCACTCACATTTTGCAAATGAAATCAAGCAAATTGGGATAATATCCCCGCCAACTGTGTGTCCGCTCCCGCAAATGGACTGTTATACGGCGCCCGTCATAGTGAGGATGAAATTGGATCCCTCTGAGGCTGGAAAGGACGCTGTCGATCAGCTGACCCAGAGTGAAGCAAGTGGAAGACATACACAGAGCCTTCAGCTGATACGGCGTCCTTGGCTCATTATGCTTTGGGTACTTGGGGCCCATCTCACAGCTGACGATGAGTCAACTGAGCAGCTGGGACTGTGCAGTGCCTGACTTGCGGGGTTTACGGGCTATGGTTGGAGCACCATTGGACTTACCATTGGGTGGAGCACTCTGGCAGGGTTAGCACTTGCATTTTGCTGTATTTTAATAAAAGCCATTGCCTTTGTACCTCCAGATCTTTGTGCGTGAGCTTTACTTGCGTGTATGTTTCGGGGGAGGGACGGGCAAACAGCTTTGCAGACTCTAAGGTCATCACTGTATGGTGGCATGGTAAATGGTTGAAAGTGCTATTTGCCCGCTGAATACATTTGAGCTCAATCATATCAAAGGCAAGGCCACACATTTTGCAATAAAGATGAATAAGCTCAAATAGTGAAATAATTTCTTCCCTTGAAATGGAGACTGAGCTCCCAGTAAAAAGACTGCCAGAAACTAATGAATGGCAGGTGAGAAATCATTTGATGAATGGCCAACAGTATGTAATGCAACATTTTCGAGTTGAAGTATACAGATCAATTCTTGATCAGATCGTAGCAAATCTAACAGAGATTTTTAGAGAACAAGCAGCTGGTTATTTAAACCCAGTACTTTGATCCTTGTTTCTTAAGAACAATCAATATGCACAGCAGCATCTTCCCTGAAGATGAAGCAAAAAGACAAGATGTACTGCCCAAAGATGATGATGGTGGTGAAGAAGATGAATGTGACGCATCTCTTGTTATAGAGGATTTTATTCAGAATATTATAGGGTGCTACTCGTGTAAAAATTGCTTTCTTTAGTGACACAGATTACTTCTGCAGTATAATCTTTATTCAGCTGCGTTTGAAAATCTGTCTGTGGCATACCTACTCACCCTATCTTTTACAAAAGTGACACGTGAGAGAACATTCAGCCAACTAAAACTCATTAAGCCATGACTGTGAGCTACAATGGAACAAGACCTGCTTGAGAGCACTCATGATCACATCGCTGGAGCGAGATCTTTTGAAACTAGCCCAGTTTCAAGATGTACTGGAAATTATTTGGAAAAAGTTCACTTTTGATGAGGTCTTTGTTAACGGTGTGAACAAACTGCTTTGTTTAAACTATTTCATTTGCGTTACATTTCTACTTAATTATTTAATTACATCTCAGAATAGAACTGAAAAGGGAAACTGCGATGTTGAGTTGCCAACCAATCCAAGCAAAGAAAAAACACCAAAAAGTGGAAAAAGTTAAATATGTTGCAGGTGCACTTGTGCATGTTTCTAAGGATGTTTGTATGCAAATAACTGTTTTGATTTAATTGTCGCATTATTTTTCTTAAATTTTTAAAGATATATTTCTAATTTATAATTCAAAATATTTTGCTGAGATAAGCATCACTAAAATAGAGCCTCTTATTTATTTTATTTCTAAAGCATTTTTGATAATCAAATGCGCCGCATCTAAAATAATTTTGAACGACGAGCTGATACGCTGAAACCACTGGAGCATGGGTGAGTAGGGTGTGCTTGCCCTTAAGTCTAAAACCTTGCTAGAGAGTAGATATTCATAAAATTATATAGATATTGAAATGTGTGCCTCCTTCCTATAGCAAATTATACAAAGGTCTGTAGCTGACTCAATTTGAAATCCCTTCTAGTTACTGTAGTGCTACTGTATGTTGTCTATACCTCTGCTAATACCTGCTCGCTCTTGGCCTCCCACTTTTGTGTACAGTAGGTCTAAGCACACGCCTCCAATATGACCACAAGCAATACAATATCTATGATGTCAGCGCGCCTATACGCATAACGCACATTTCTCTCCTAGGCAGAGTCTTCTCAGGGGCAGTAGGCACCACCACTAAAACTGACAGAATATTTACTCAAGTGTAGTTATGGCAACCAAACAGCTTCAGAATGTTAACTGTCTGGCAGCCAATTAGAACAGGCAATGTGGGGGATTTGATGTTTGCACAAATGATGGTATGGATTATAATACTGTATGTGAATGTGAGTTATATGCAGTTATTGCAATAATAACACTCCTAATATTCCTGTTGCAGGAATTACATTATATGAGGTCATCTTTATAATGAGTATGAATACTCCATTTTTGTATAAATTAAATAAATATATTTCTTTGGATGTTCCCTGGCTAGATTTATATTATCACTTGTAGATAGATTGTAATATATTAAAGATGACTTGCTTTATTAAAAATCACTTCCAATATTGTGTATACAGGTACAGTACAGGTTATTAAAAACTAAGAACCTCAAAGAGGAATTTTGTATGTTCAGATTTATTCAAATGCATTAATTTAGGAAAATAAGGGGAATAAAGTCTGGGTGCATGTCATATAAATGGTGTAAAAGGAACCCTTCATTCATCGTTACATAGTAGATACGGTTGAAAGACATATGTCCATCAAGTTCAACCTATGCTAACTTTAAATTACTGTACATCATTTATCCTATATTTGTATTTACAGTATATTTATCCAGAGGAAGGCAAACAAAAAATCCCAGTAAAATATAATTCAATGATATCTCATAAGGGGAAAATAAATTATTTCCTGACTCCAAGTAATAGCAATCAGATTTCTCCTTGGATCAACATCCTTCCCATGTTTACTTATTTGCTATATCTCTGTGTAACCCATATCCCCCCCCCCCCCACCCCCTCCAATCGCAGATAGGGTGTACAGTATGTGAGGGAATCTATATGTATTACCAGTGTGGTGCTTTACCTGTTAGGCTCACAGGAGGCCTAAGCCTCCGCCACAGAGAGCCTGGGGCACGTGTAATAATAGGAGTAACCTCGTACTTGGTGCAGCGCCTCCACCTGTGATTGCTCCCACCAGAGGGGGAGTGGTTCCTCGCAGACAATATATATCATTCCACACACAGCATGTAAAACAACCAATGACTTTACTAGCACCAACGTACTTATGCATATGATCAACAGGTGTCCCTCCCTAGAGGAGACACCAACCACTGCGTCACGCATGATGCTACCCCCCTCACCGGGTGATCCCACCCCATGTCCAGTAACCACACACAGTATTTCCCCCACCCTTCAAGGGAGATATGTATGTGTGCCTGCGCAGCCACTATGTCCTGTATGAATAGGTGGTATAGTTGGTGAACTTGATGGTTACCTGCCGAGCACTCCAGCGCCCGGGCCTGCCAAGGAACTTCACAAAGGATCCTGATGACGGCTGAATACAGGAACTACCGTCCGGGGCGATCCCACCTGGATGGCTGCTGCAGCGACAGCGAAGGTCTGAGCCCAAACCTCTGGATGGACACGCAGCATCCGCTGGGTCCCTAACTGGCTCTGGATAGTAAGGGGCAGGGTCCCTAACCTGGGGCCTGTCCCTGACACAACTCAAACTACTGGGTGGCTCAGGGCTATCTGGGGCCTCGAGGGCTGCTGGCCTGGTGCAGGGAGTCACTGACTGCTGCACCCTACCTCCTTCCCCTAGCTTCTCCTGGTGCCGACTGACTCTCTCCTCAAAACCCCGCCAAATGTATCCATTCTCCCTGCAGGGCAATCCTCCAGCCCTATTGGCCACTCTGGGGCACCTGGTGCCTTCCACCCTTAGCCTCATGGGAATTGTAGTCCCGTGTAGGCCTCTATACCATTGGGGCCACGTGCGCGATTCAACTGCGCATGCGCAACTGTCTAATGGCCACCGCAGCTCCCTACCCTTATCCGCGCATGCGCGATCATAACGCATGCGTGCGCAACCACAATGGCGGCCCCCGCTAGCCGGGTGCGCCGCAGAGCCTCCTAAGGCTTGGAACGCTCCCTGCTCCGGCACCCACCTTTGGAAGCAGCTGGCGAGTCCGTCGCTGGCTCCGGCAGCACCCGCGACCGCGCTGCCACAAAGGAGGGGGGTCTCTAGGAGCCGGAGGGGACCGGTGCTAAACTCTCCCCCTGGTGAAATCCCAACGACCTCGCTTGGGTAGCAGACATAACCATGCACAAACGTTATATAATAAAAATGCAGTACATAGAATATACAACTTATCACATGTGCTAATACAGTAGTTTATCACAAGGTGTCATAGCCTAAAAATTGAAGTTTGTCAGGGGTGCGATTAGCAATGTAGGGATTTTTTTTTTTTAACTGAATAATTAAAAAAGATTGGACAAAATAATTTTTAATCAAAGTAGACAAATATCCATTGCACACTATAAAGTATACTTTGCTTAACAAGCTTTAACTTCTCATAATGCTTTTATTTAGCTTGAGACAGTTTAAGCACAATGTTTTGGCATCACAGGCCCTTTGTCAGGTTTATAGTGAAAAGGATTTGTCTAGCAATTGGTTATAGGTTATTCTAGGGGAAGGGTAATGAGGGATACAAGATGTCCGTTACATCTAATTTATTATGAAAAATGTTTAATGTGTTACAAACTGTTTGTTTTAAGTTGCTGTCTGAACTGCATAGCTTTGCAGAAAGGTGAATTGGTGTAGTTGGGCATGGAATGCCATGGGGGTCTGCTTTTTAAATGATACAGCTCAACCCCATTATAACGCGATCCGGTACAACGCGAATCCGCTTATAATGCGATGAAAGCGTGGCTCCCACTTTTTGTATTTATGAATACTTTCCAACACGATTATTGGTATCTTAAATACTTTATTATACAATGCATAGAATTGTACATTATTGCTAATGCAATCCGCTTATAACGCAATGCGATTTTTTGGACCCCAAGCACAGTGTTATAAGGGGGTTGAGCTGTACTTTTAGATACAGGGCTAAGGAGTTTTATAAGGAGATCTAAAACAAAGGTTCCTTTCTGCTTCATAGAAATCGGGTTCCATGACCTAAATACTGTATCAGTTTGTTTGGGGTTTTAGGAATGTTTAAAGGAATTATAGGGTACAGTGGAAAAAACGTGCACTGTGTTCAAATTTGCTCACATCCTTTTTGGATTGGAGCAGCTACGGAATCTGCAAGGTTTGGATTAAGTGAGTTGGTTACAAAGAAGATTGGGAAATGTTTTAAAAACTGTATGCAAGACCAGATTTTATTTCTAATGAACGCTTTTTTATTTTATTCTATGTAAATAAGAAATTTAGGGCATTCTTTTGTTTTCTGGTCAGGTACAGTCTGATAGCGACGCAAGCCCTTATGGAAATTTTGTTTTTTCAGTTAATTATTTTATTGTGTATTGGTTAGTGTGTAGGGATCGGCGGTAGAATTAAGTAATTCGAGAATTGATATGTTAAAGGGATACATTTGATGCACCAGTTTTGCATGCAGGAGGAAATTATTTGAAAAACATGTTGACTTTGAAATAAAACATGTCATGAAATGGAATTTGGCTCAGCTAGTCTTAGTTTTCCCCCAATTCTTATTTGGCATGGTCTAAATTGTAGCCAAAGTTTAAATGGTTAGCACTGAGGCAATTGAAGTGCGTAAATGGAATATGAATAAGCCATTTATGGATTTTGTGCGCAATATTGGTGGTGTGGTTATCGAGCACGTCAATATTGAGGGTTGTGGTAAAAGTATGAACAGATCGGATTTGGTACTCCTCTCGTCTACAAGGTGGGGTTTAGTGTGAAATATTTTTAGTAGATGGTGTTGAGGCTAATTTGAGGTCTTCAGTGTCCTTAGAGGTGGAGGTGGCTTCCAGTTAAACATACAGTATAAATGGGTACTTGAATCAATTATAATGGTGTTGGAGTTAATAAACTCATTTTACTTTGACTCCTGGCTGGTGCGGTGTTAATTGATATATCATGGCTGGAAGGTGAGAGTCCTGCTTAATGTACTTTATACATGCTGAGAATTTTTATCTTAATTTGTCATGTTTTTTGTTATAAATCTCTAGGCCCTTACCAAAATACTGTGTGTGTGTACTGTATATATAAAACTTATGTTGCGGGTATGGGTGGAGGTATGTACATCCTACACTTACTGTAGAATGTCTTTATTCAGTGGGTGTATAACTCTCTTGCCTCTGCACAGCGGGTGTGTACCTCAAGTAATGGTGTAGAGAGCCTCTGTAATAGCCAGCATTACCTGTGGGCTGCTCAGGTTTAGAGGGGCAATAACATGGGGTTAAGGGTGCTGCCTTGTATGGAGTTAGGCTACGCTTATAGTGCCGGCGACAGTTGATGTATATGTCTCTTCTCTCTGCCCAGCTGATGTATATGTCTCTTCTCTCTGCACAGCTGATGTATATGTCTCTTCTCTCTGCACAGCTGATGTATATGTCTCTTGTCTCTGCTCAGTTGAATTATACACTGGCGACACACTTTATTCGAGCTCGGCTAGTCCCACGAATTTGGGTATACTCGGGTGTATTGAGGTTTGTGACTGTTTTCTGCCCGAGTGCATTGCATTATTTTCCAGGCAGGGATTGAAGCATTTTATTCCCGCTGGCTGCAATACTGCACAGTATATATATATATACTGCATTACAATTCATGAATTTATGCCATCTGGTAGACACGCGAAGCATTGCAGCCTATTAAATCCTAATCATTATCATTTAACAGATCAGCCGCCCGTCAGCCAGGCATGAACCATGGCTGGGAAGGCAAACGCAACGGGGCTTGTCAGAGGTGAGGAGCGGCGCATTCCAGGTATCTGCCAGGTACATACTGGGTATTTGCTCGAATAAAGTGTGTCGCAGCAGTACCTCTCATGTCCTTGTACAGTTGGTGTATACCTCTCCTGTCTCTGCCCAGCTGATATATACTTCTGTTGTCTCTGAGCAGTGGATCTAGCAGGGGTCAGTAAGAGGCGAAACAGTGGGTTAAGCTGTAACTGCAGTGGTTTATTCTGTACAATAATAACCAAACTTTAGGCACATTCTCCCTTTAAGAAAAACAAATCATAAAATAAAAACCTACTCTCCTTGGGAGACTTACTAGACCAGCATAGGTCCTATCTACGTGGCTGGCCAGCTAAGCCAGTTCCAAGCCCCAAAACATACAAAATGTTTATAGACAGAATATCAATGAGCAATACAGAAGTCCTTATCTGTTAGATGTGGGGGTATCCCACCCAGGGTCTCCTGGTAATTCCCTCAACAGGATTGGAACATCGGTTACTTGTATAATCTGCTCCATCCAGCAACTTGTTGGCCCTCGTGGTATTGATCTGCCTGGGCGTGTTTCCCAGCAGTCCTGTTTCCTGCAGGCCTGAGGAACCAGACCAACCAGTGTCCCACTGTTTGGGGGAAAGTCTATCCCTCACTCTCTCTGGGGAAAAACAATCTCTCTGCAGGCAGCTTCCAGCCTGCCTTTTAAATCTATGTTTATTCAGGCATCCAGCCTGATTAGCTGCAGGTGCAGCGAACTCTTCAGAGGAGGTTAACGGACTGCATGCTGGAACATACACAGTTAGGTCCGGAAATATTTGGACACTGATACAAGTTTGTTATTTCGGCTGTGTACCAAAATAAATTCAAGTTACAGTTAAATAATGAATATGGGCTTAAAGTGCAGTCTATCAGCTTTAATTTGAGGGTATTCACATCCAAATTGGAGGAAGGGTTTAGGAATTACATCTCTTTAATATGTAGCCCCCTCTTTTTCAAGGGACCAAAAGTAATTGGACAATTGACTCAAAAGCTGTTTCATGGACAGGTGTGGGCTATTCCTTCGTTATTTCATCATCTACTCAGCAGGTAAAGGTCTGGAGTTGACTCCAGGTGTGGCATTCACATTTGGAAGCTGTTGGAAGCTGTTGCTGTGAAAGCTGTGTGAAGCTGGAAGCTGTTGGAAGCTGTTGCTGTGAACCCACAACATGCGGTCAAAGGAGCTCTCAATGAAAGTGAAACAGGGCATCCTTAGGCTGCAAAAAAAAAGAAAATCCATCAGAGAGATAGCAAGAACATTAGGAGTGGCCAAATCAACAGCTTGGTACATTCTGAGAAAAAAAGAACTGTCTGGTGAGCTCTGCAACCCAAAAAGGCCTGGATGTCCACGGAAGACAACAGTGGTGGATGATCGTAGGATCCTTTCCAAGGTAAAGAAAAACCCCTTCACAACATCCAGCCAAGTGAAGAACACTCTCCAGGAAGTAGGCATATCATTATCCAATAATAAACAAAAATTGTGAGGCGCTACTTGTGAAGGTGAAAATATATATATGAATCTCAAATATTGTGATAATTTACTAGAGTGCTCAAATATTAAGAAAAATTAAGAAAAATGGCAAACTTTGCTGCTCAACCCTCTTAGGAGAAGATCCAGTTTTCTCCTATTTAGAATGGTGTGGAGAAACTTGTGGGGAGCGCAGGTATCACCATAAACATGTAAGGGAAAGAATATCAAAATAGTGCAATATGTCTAAATGAATACAGCAATCTGAGCAGGAATCATGAATGGGAACTCACATTATCCCAGTGGTATTACAGCCTGTATTTGGCAATAGATGTGGTGGGTAGATTCAGCAATGTGCAGGGGGGTCTTGCTTGTACACACTCCCAGATGATAGCAGGACGAACCCTCAATGGAAATGGAAATAAAGACAATTCTAGTGCAACACTGTATGTTCACTATGGATATATTGAAAAGGCAATAAGTATTGCACTTACATGATCAACATGTGCTTAGACACATAACAATTGATGCGCAGCATAGGTGTACTACATCCACCCCCCTCCCGAGGTCGCGTCGCGTCACTTCCGGTTCGGCCCGTCGCGTCACTTCCAGTTTCGTCGGCGAACACAGAATGGATCCTCACAGGTTCTGGGGCTAGTCTGGCACACTTCTGAACTGCTGCAGGTTCACTCAACGCGTTTCGCTGGCGTGGCAGCTTCGTCAGGAGTCCGATCCAGAGATCGGCAACCCTATCGGGTCCCTATGAACTCAAGGGACTGTATGTACTGATTATACGTGGTCGCTGCCAGATGACCCCCATAGTGGCTACAACAGTGTAGTGGCATAGAGCACTCAGTCTAAAAAAGCCTCTGTGTGTACTAGATGGAAGCCCATGGTGGCCAAACACAAAGGGGCATATATCTTTAGAGTCATAGCCCCTATCACGGAAACGCTGTGCCATATCCATGAGTGCTGGCTCAACCTCCTGTGGGTTGTTGATTATTCTCTTGACCCGCAGTAATTGGGAAAACGGAAGTCCTCTCTTAAGCGGTACCGGATGGTGGCTGGTGGCATACAGAAATGTGTTTCTGGCGGTGTCCTTATGATAAAGCCTAGTGGTAAAGTCTCCACTTGTCTTATAAACGGTGGTGTCCAGGAATGAAATTTCCTTGTCGCTAAATTGCGCAGAGAAGCGGATTATGGATGGAATTTTATTCAGATACTCAATGAACTCCAAGAGTGCAGATTCTGATCCATCCCACACAATGAAAATGTCATCTATGTACCGTAGATATTTTTTTATGCAGTGTACATATGGAGCATCGTGTAGGATAGGTGTATGCTCATAGACGTCCATGAATAAATTCGCATAAGAGGGCGCCATATTGGACCCCATTGCGGTGCCACGGAGTTGTAGGTAGACATTCTTCTTGAATCTGAAGTAATTTTTGTTTAAGATAATCTCAATGAGTAGCAATAGAAACTCGACCGGTGGGCCTGTATGCATCGCATGGGCGTTAAATTTTGTTCTTATAGCTTCCAAACCCTACTTGTGTGGATATTGGTTTACAGACTACAACATCGAGGGTTACCAGAATGCAGTCCATCCTTTCCTATTTAATTTTTCCGATCTGTAAGATAAAATCGGTAGTGTCCTTTACATGAATGCTCATACCATTGACCATAGGTTGGAGATTAAAGTCAATAAACTGCAAAAGAGGATGACATAACGACCCTCTTGCCTGGTGGCTTAGTGGTGGATTTATGAATTTTCAGTAAGGTGTACAGGATTGGCATTCTGGGAAAGGGTTGTGAAAGAAAATTGCCCGTCTCTTCTGAGATCCTGTTGTTTATGATCCCCATCTGCACAATCTAGTCAATTTCTTTTTTGTACTCAACTGTTGGGTCCCCTGGTAGGCGTCTATAGGTCATCTCTTTGGCCAATTGATCTTCGATATCTTGCTTGTAATCCACATATTTCAGCAGCACAATGCCACCTCCTTTGTCCGCGGCACGTATGATGATGTCCTTCGCTTTCCTCAATGTCTCTATCGCAGTCTTTTCTTCTCGTGAGATGTTATGGAAACTAGTTCGTTTATTTTTGACATCATGGCTAGTTTCTCTATTCAAAATCAGAGACAGAACATAAAACACAGACAGAGCTCAGTTTTTAGCACATCCAGTGAAACTCATACTCAATAGGAGCTTGTTAGGTGTCCAGTATAGTTTCTCTATTCAACACATTCATGAAGGCCGCGATGCTGTGATTATTGGATTGCGGATCAAACTTACTGCTGGTCTTAAATGTTTTAATGTCAGACATATCGCTTTGTTGGGTTCGCTTGCTAAAAAAATCTTTAAGTCTCAGTTGCCGGTGCAATTTATACATATCAACTTCCCAGTTGAAATTATTTTGGATATTAGCTGGAACAAAACTGAGACCGTTCTGGAGAACACTGAGCTGGGCCGTGGACAGAGTAAGATCCGTAAGGTTGTAAATAACCGTGCAGGCTTGTGTCCCCGTGGCCCTCTGCCTCTCTTGTTTTCACGCTCTGGATATAAATATATATATATATACATACATACATAGTTTAAAGAACCAGATGGCACTCACAAAAATGGGTAAGTGGGGTGCTTGTCCCATAGGTAAAAATATATAACAGACCTCCTTACCAGGCAGACCATCAGATCCAGGACCACGCAGCAAAGAAGAGACAGCACTCGTTGTAAAGTCCAAAAAGATGTATTGTATGAACAGGCACAGTAACCGACGTTTTGGTCCTAACAACAGCACCTTTCTCAAGGGAGTGCATACATACATACATATATTGAAGTGTGAAGATGGTCAGCGCAAACTCATGGACCTCACGATGTAAGATATTTAAAATAAGATATGATATTTCTGTCTCCACTGATTTATTGCACATAATGGCAAATATAATAGAGTGAATTCTAAAAAAGCTATACCATTAAGATAAGAAGTTGTCAAGGATTGGACTTCGGCTGAAGTGGATCCCAGTGGCAGGAACAGCAGGGAGCGTAGTAGGGGTCACACGCAGAGGTCAGAGGCAGGCGGCAGATAGAGTAGTCAGGTAACAAGCAGAGGTCGGCAACGAGGAGACTGGAACAGGATGATAGCAATAGCTAGCACAGCAGTAAACACAGGAACCTTGCAGGAGCTAAGGAACCAGTAAAACAGGCAAGGGAGGAACAGGAAAGGGAGGTTTATATAGGCAGGATGAGAGGTGGAGCACAGGTGCAGAGGTGTCAGGTATCAGGGTCTGGAATGTTCCTTAGTTTAGCAGCAGCAATCCCGGTGGACATGTATAGGTACTGCAGGCTAGAACAAGACATTGAGAGTGGCAGCAGTCCCGGTGGCTAAGCATGGGTACAGCAGGCTAGAAAATATGACAGAAGGTATGTATAAAATAAAAATAAGTACAGACTGAATACAAACAATACAAAAATCCCTTCCATTATGTAAATTTAAATATAAATACATATAAAATATATATAAATAGTAGTATCCTAAATATTGTGTCTGATATTATACTCAATGCGTATAAAATAAATCAGACCAAGCATTATCAATATATGCGGAAAAGGATATATAATGAAGAAATTATACTAGGAAGGCTTTAAAATCAAAGTCAACATTGAGGCTTTTTGGTTGAAGTTTATTAAGCCAGTATATCCAATACAGAATGTTTGTTAAACATAACCTTAGCGCTAAAAAGTACATTCCTTGCAGTATATCACAAGATACAATTTCAAATGTAATGTCCAGAGTCCTGAAGTCCAGAAGAATTGAAGGTCAGTTCAAAATTGACCTTCTGATTTGTGGCATGGAAAGAAAGTCCTCCTTGGCGCTGGAATTTTGTTGCTTCTAATGTTTATCCCATATGCCCACTGGAGAATAACAACAATGAAGAAATATATCAACGAACAATGATGCACTCTGTGCACTTATGGGCGTGGTGCTTACACCCTATGGGCAAAGATGTTTGATCTGTGAGACCTATTAAGGATGTTAACCCCAATGAGTACACCTACAACACTGTGCAAAGTTGACTGTTGATGGTGAATAAAAGACTTTAACTTAACTTCTATAATTTCAGATCTTCTTCTGTAAGTATACGGTAACCTCACAAGTCATATGTAAAAAAGATGAAAAAGACCATAGGGCAAATAACGTATAAACAACTTTACTAAAAATCATATAAAAACAGTTGGAATATAACTCACGAATCCCCTATGTATATAAAGCGGTGTGAGCATTCAGGCTGTCACCAGCCCTTTTGAACTCCGTTCTCCAGATGGTATGTACACTCTGCTTGATCCCGCGTCTCCTCCGTCTCACCGGGTGCAGCTGTGGGGATATCGATGTACCGGCGGTGGAGAAAACTGTTAGGAATCTTATTTCTCAGCGCTGTCCGCGCAACACACAGACTACCCTCAGGGAGACTCGGCGTGCAGTGCAACCTCTGCTTACCTGCCTCCATGGGCCGTCAGCTCCCATCGCCGCAGGGCCCCTCCCCTCGGCAGCACCACCGCTTCCCCTCCTCAGTGGCAGGCGCGGGTCCTCCGTCCCGCACGCACACGTGTGTCCTCCAATGCTGGTCGCGTGCACACGCATCTTACAGAGCGCACGCCCAGCATCCACTCTTCTTCTTCCACTCTTGCTATGAGGGTCCACCCACGTACACCGCACAGGTGTAATCAGAGTGCTACCAGTGCTCACCTGGGTTGTATCAGCCACACCTATCCAGAGAGGCTCCCTGCAGTCCTCCTGACCCGCCTCCATCCCTGATTGGTCAGTCCAGCCTTATCTAGCATCTCTGAGCCCTCACACATCGCTCGACATAGTCTCTGTATGGAAGTGTTTTGTGTACTCTCGGTTACTACAGTTTTTGACACGGCTCGTATGACTACCCCCTTTGGCTCTCGACTTCGGCTCTCCTTGGACTACGTATTCTCTGACATCCCACGATCACGGCTTGGACTTCAACCTTCCTCCTCTCTCCGCTCCCTGACCTCGGCAAGGCAATCACTATTCTTCTCCTATACCCGGTACCGGCAAGTATTGTCTACGTTAATTATATCTGGCCTGGCAACGCTTAACACCACACTCCAGACTCGCTCCCTTTGCCGCGGGTTCATGTATCCCTACTTCCCCCTTCGGCACAGGGGACGGGTCTGGTCTGCGGGCAGCACCGGCGTAACACAAACACACTGTGCCTTCGTGATCGCTCTCGTGCCTGAGACAAGACGCTGCAGTCACGTGATCCACGTGCCCGCTCCCAAGAATCCGCCTTCCACTACTCCCCTCTGCTCCATCCGTGTGTATCAGCTATGCAGATCTCAGTGTGGGGACTCCCAATGGCTACTTACCAGCTAGTGGCTAATAAGGTTAACCCAGTGCTCTTTCCTGCACATGCGCACTTCGCCCTACGCGTTTCCGAAAACTTCTGTTCTCTTCGTCAGGGGCATATTGACTATGGAGTGTGGCTGTTCTTTAAATAGTCAATGTGGAATGAAAGTGTCCAATAGGGAACTTGTATCTTGCCCTGCTGATTACCCCACCGCTTGTAGGATGTAGCATAAGGCACACAATTAAATCATGGAAATTCAGATGTAATACGAAACTATGTGCATATGTATACACTCAGCATCCAAATACACACTCCAAGATATATCTATGTTATAAGGTTCTTTAATACCCTATGGTTGCTGAGTGCCCATATATGCATAAGTACATGTTGGTTAAAAATTGAATAAACTTCATGTCTAAATGCACAGGTACTATACACATTGTAAATGACAATGTTACATCAATATAATGAACATGGAGAAATATATTAAAAACCTTGAATGGAGAAACTGCATATTGAGAGTATAGCTGGGGATCTTATACATAACAATATTCTATTCTTTGAGGAAAGATCCTAAATCAAAGTCTAGGTTTAGGCCTGGGGGGACAATGTCTTCAGTTTGTATATCCAATATGTTTCCATCTTGGAAATGTGTGTGATTCTATTGCTGCCCCCCCCCCCCCCTCCAAATTGGAACTGGACACTCTATGCCCTTACAAATGAACCCTTCTGGATTTTGACCATGCACCAGCAGGAAGTGATTCGATAAGCTGTGTGTCTTTAAACCATTTTTAATGTTGTTAATGTGTTCAGCTAGTCTCCTTTTAAGCGGCCTGCTTGTTCTTCCTACATACTGCAGGCCGCAAGGGCATTCTAAAAGATACACAACGTAATCACTGTTACAGTTTATAAAGGATCTTATATTATATTCTTCTTTTGCTATATTGGACTTGAAGGTTTTACCTCCCTCACTGTACTGGCAACCTACAATTATTGCAGACGTGGTAGACATTCAGGCCTTTAATCCAATTTTGTGTTGATTTGGCCCTAGCCTGACTTGGAGCTAGAACTTGTTTAAGATTCTGAGCACGCCTAAATATGACCCGAGGATGTTGTGGGAGTATAGTTTTAAATGTTCATCCCTCATCAGTATTCCCCAATGTTTTCTTATTTCTTTTTTGATGTACTGTAGTGCCGACGAGTATTCTAAAACCAATCTGGTGCAATCACCAACAAGACCCAGGTACATACTGGGCTGGAAACATGCTGGGTACATGCTGCAACATTTCTGCAGACAGAGTAATGGCCCATCGGATTAACAACAGGGGTCCCTGGCAGTCCCATTCAAACTGAATGGGACTGCCAGGGACCCCTGCTGTGTTAATCTGATGGGCCATTAGTCTCTGCAGAAATGTCACTGACATGTTTGCAGCATGTATGCAGCATGTACTTGGATCTTGTTGGTTATAGCCCAAGATTTTCCAAGGCAAGTTTAAGGCAAGTGTTAGAATACTCGTCGGCACACCTGTATGGTGTCATAGCATTATACTCAACTCCCCGGGCTGTTTTGCCCTTATTACAATCCAGGAATGGAGACTACCTTCAGTTCTTAGTTTTTAGTCACAGTTTTCTGTTCAAGTACACATACATAATAGCTTATCCTGTTGTCACTTTGGTCATCAGGGCGGATATACTCATGCCATTATACTTACCATCATTAATTACTCTCCTATCATAAAGTGGACTTTTGAATCCACCTATTACTGATCATTTATCTACCCTAAATCTTATATCTGTGACATTTATCACAGTGGATTAACTATGTTCATCAGTTTAAGATATATCCTTATACTCATTCATACTTGACAGGGAGTATGTGACACTATCACTCTCCCCTTCATGGGTCCCAGACACCACAATGACCCAGCTCATTGCACTTTGGCTATGAATTCTGTGTATTTTTTGCACAGTTATGATAGCCAGGCGCAGCAATGTAATAATAAGATCAATACACTGCTGCAATAATGTGCCTTCTTCTTTTAAGTACAGTATATGTCTGGTAGCCACTCATGTCATTAAGTATAATTACATTACGGATGTTCTAGATGTGTATCACAAGACCACCACATGAGGCGACAACCAGAGTGAGTCGATTAACCAATAGAAACACAGCCCACCACATATATATTCCACTGTTTCTACCGGACCTCCCCCTCTCCTTGCAGCTTTGAGAAATCGTTTCTTGCACGAAACGCGCACGTCGGCTCTCTACACGTGCACGCGCAGAGTCAGCACTGACGTGGCAGCCTTCAGTCTCACACAGCGAGCAGCTGCTAGACCCCGCGCTCGCACATTATCATTCTGAGCAGGAGTAACGGTGTTTACCCATCACACAGTAGGTGAGGACGTGTCAGTCTGTGACAGTGTCTCTACTTTGCACGATTGAGTCCATTCATTAATATGGACATGGGCATACAAATTGCCACACCGTAGCATTGCAGGGCTTGTATGCTAGTGATTGTGCAACCTCACAGGGACATCCCTTGTAGAGTCAATATGTAGGTTCCCTTACCTCAGTAACTCCAGCATAGTACCTGGCGGTTGAGCCCATTCATTAATATGGGCATAGGCATACTAATACAGCCACACCGCATATCTGATACTTAAATGCTACTTACCCACTGCTACATTATAGTGCTGTTTGGACTAGTAGCACTCCTCTCTGCAGTGGCAGTCTTTGCACATCACACATTACTCTGTCACTACCAGTACACGGTTGATACTAGGACACTATACTCACAGTCAGCCTTACACAATAGTAGCTACTCACGTGTACAGGCAGCCCTATCTCTCACTCCTGTCCTATCCCTGCTGTGTCAAGATACACCTACCTGGGGTAGCTGCACATCAGCGCCTTCTAGGAACATTGATTTAATCTCACTCAATTGTTCCTATCTACTGTATACATAATCCAGAGTGCCTGAAGCACTCGACATAGGATTCAATGTGTGTGTCCTACCTTTGGATTTTAAATCCCATTATTTTAAATTGATGACCATTAAAGAAATATTTTTAATTACTCACCTAACATTCAAATAGGGTATTGAGTGCTTATATTGGGTTCTTGCTCTCTGTATTTACTCATCTGTTTCTATTTGTGAACAATTTCTCCGCAAATGCGAAAAATGCCCTAGGGGAATGTTACTGATCCATTTCGGATCATGATGACTAGACGTGAGCAGGAAGTTATTCATATCTGTAGGTTTGTGGTATGTTCTTGTTTCAATTAGATTATTTTCTATATAGAGCACTAGGTCCAAAATATTATCCGTACACATATCAGTTACGCACATGAATTTCAAGTTCAACGGATTATTGTTAAAATGTATCTGGAATCTTTCCAAATCCTCTTGTGTGCCATCGCATATGAATAGCGCATCATCTATAAAATGGCGCCAGAACACCAGATTCACACCAAACGGATTGTGGGACCAAATGAAGTCCCTTTCCCACATATGGCATAGTTTGGTGCGAATCTGGTCCCATCGCCGTTCCACAGACCTGGAGGAAAAAAATCTCAGTTGAAGTTAAAATAATTATGCTCTAGGATGAACAATATAGCACTAAGCAAAAAGGAAACAAGATCATTGTGTATATCATGGTCTTGTTCTAACGTGCGTTTTATTGCCTCTTGTCCCAGCTGGTGTTCAATCACGGTATATAACTACGTGACATCGCACATACCACATATATAGCTTGATTTCCATTTTATTTTCTTTAACTGATCTATAATGTGAATAGTATCTCTTATGTATGATGGAATTTTCACTACATATTTCTGAAGAAAATTATCTATATACTGGGATAGATTTGCTGTCAAGGTGGAATACCCGAGACAATGGGTCTACCCAGTGGGTTTGTATGGTTTTGATGCAGTTTAGGGATGAAATAAAAGATTGGGATCTTGTTTATCTAAGAAGTCATACTTTTTCTTCGTAAGTATATTGTTTGACCTCCCCATTTCTAATAAATACCTCAGTTCCTCTTTATAAACCGATGTTGGATCCCTTTCCAGTTTGTGAATCGGATCTAGGAACTAGGAACAAATAATATAAGAAAAGGACGGCCAAACAGGTAGCTTCTATTGTTGCACTATCTCTGAGGTCTGGCTACCGACAGAGACTTATCATGCCTGCCAGTTTCTTACCAGAAGTTTGCCGATGTATTCAATAAAAAAACAGGCAGAGGAGTTACCACCACACGACCATATGATTGTGCAATGGACCTGCTCCAAGGGGCCACCCCCCTAGAGGCCATTGGGAATCAGGAACTTCTGGCATTGAAAATGGCTCTAGAAGAATGGAGACATTTGCTTGAGGGGTCAACTTCTCAGATCACAATCCTTACAGATCACAAGAACCTTGAATACATTGAAGGAACAAAGAGACTCGGGATGCATCAGGCAAAGTGGGCTCTCTTCTTCACTCGGTTCAACTTTATGATCTCTTACAGTCCGGGATCCAAGAATGTCAAGGCAGATGCGCTCTCCAGGCAATTCACTCCTGACGGTTCTGAGGAGATTGAGCAGGGACCCATCATTCCATCTTCACAGATTATCTCTGCTGTATCATCTTCACTTCTGCAAAAGATTTCACAGGCTCACAGGCAGAGGATCCCAGGCCAACATCCACTCGTTCGTCCAAACTATTTCGTAGTGAAGTGTTGCAATGGGGTCATAACTCCAAGACGGCTGGCCTCCCGGGAGTTAGGAGGACATGTGATTTCCTTGAACTGATTTTTTCGTGTCCAGAGATACGCAAAGACGTGAAAGAGTTTTTGGCAGCCTGCATTGTATGCGCCCAAACTAAGGTGCCGAGGACATTACCCTGTGGGTTGCTCCAGCCCTTACCAGTCCCCATCCGCCTGTGGACACAACTTTCCATGGATTTTATTGTGGAGCTACCACCCTCCAGGGGTATGAATACTGTACCATACTGGTAGTAGTTGATCGCTTCACACACCAAGCCCACTTAGTTGCCTTTAAGAAGCTGCCCGCAGCTTCAGAACTATCTGAAATCTTTATTAAAGAGATATTTTGTCTTCATGGAGTCCCATTGGATATAGTCTTGAACCGTGAATCCCAATTCGTCTCAAGATTGTGGAAGGCCTTTTGTCAAAGAATGGGCATTTTTCTTCTTCGTACCATCTCAAGTCAATGGACTCATGGAAAGGGCCAATCAGTCCTCAGAACAATTCCTATGTTTTGTATCTGAACTACAGGATGACTGGGTTGATCTGCTCCCGTTGGTGAGTTTTCTCGCAACTCTATGAAGCATGATTCCACACTGGAATATCCGTTCTTTTGTGCCTATGGGAAACATCCTGCGCCCCTTCTTTCTTCCAGTTCTCTCTAAGGAGTCCCTGAGTGGATGATAAGATCCAAGAACTGCAATCACTGAAGAAGATCCAGACCAATCTGACCAAAGCCGTCTTCCAGCAAAAAACCCAGGTGGATAACGTCGATGACCACCTCCCCCATTTCAAGTGGGAGATCAAGTTTGGTTGGCTACAAAAAATATCTAACTGAAACTGCCCAAGTTCATTGGACCTTACAAAATTCTGAACCCGGTGGCATTCAAACTGGAAATTCCAGATAACTTAAGGATTCCACATTTCCCTCCTCAAACCATTCATCCAGAATGCTTTCTCTCCTCCTATTCTCCCTCCCCCTAAACCGTTTCTGGTGGATGGCCTGGAGGAATTTGAAGTACGACAGATACTGGATTCCCGCAGATCCCGGGGCAGGCTACAATACTTGGTCCATTGGAAGAATTATGGACCCAAAGAGATTTCATGGATCAAATCCGAAGATGCCCATGCCCCCAGACTGGTCCAGGCATTTCATCGGAGATTCCCTGCCAAACCGGCATAGATCGCCCAGAGGTCTCTCCTAGAGAGGGGGGGTACTGTATGGATTTTGCTCGATCCGTGTCAAGTTTTCACTTCGCTCCAGGTTTTCTGTCTCTCCTGCCATTTTTGCTCACTGTGGCCATTTTGGGTACTGGCAGCGTTCTTTATATGGCTGCAGTTCCTGGTGTGAGTCGCCGAGCAAAGTTCTGTTCACCTGCTCGGAATCCCTGTTGCTGACCCCGGACCATGACCCCAACCTCGCTGCCTTTCACCTGACCTTTGCCTGTTGCCTGGACTCTGCACTACTGCCACCAGCCCTGACTCCTGCCTGCTTACCAACTACGGATACTCTTACAGGACACTGTCCCTGGGTTTAGGTCAGTTTATTTGCATCCCTACCTCAGCCCTGTGGGTCTGCCTACTGATTCGAGACAAGCACCTTCACAGACAGGCTTTTTGCTGGTGTTAACAGTGCTATAAATTCCTGCGGGGTTTATACTACAAAGAGGAGCTCATAGATTGTGAGCTCTCAAAACACGTAGTGCACGTACGCACGATTTATTCAAAACAGAAAAAGTACACTTCTTTGTCACTGAAGTTTAGTGCCCAAAGGCGAAAATGTCTCAGCAGTCAGAACGGTATCGATCCTGGGATCGCCAGAGAGTCGTGACCCGGTGTGATGGTTATTGGCTGCTGACGGACGGTCGGGCTAAAGCTCAGCTCGATGAGGATCTGGAGCACCAAGAAGACGGCATGGCTTCTCCCCTGGACATATGGGCAACCGTGGCTACTCTAGCCCAGGGTGTAACCCTGGATTTCAAGGAAATTGCAGAGGAAACAGAGGACGAGGGCAAGAATAAGCCTGTTGTCCAACTTACAGTAGCCCCACTGGCTACTGCTGTCCCTACTGCAGATATGACAGCTATCATTACAGCTATGGCTGTCGGATTCACCTTTGAGCAGAAATTGCAGCTGATCACAGCTGCCTAAAAGGTGATCAGATGTTCCGACCCTGTCGGGACCCTGTCCAGCCCTGAGCCACAAGGGTGTCTTTCAATATCTTTGCCAAGTTTGTGGATGGCACCAATGATATTGATGGCTTTTTGAAAGTCTTCGAAGACCAGTGCGGATCGTTCCGTGTCCCAGCCCATGTCTTCACTTGTCACCCCTGATGACTGGGAGAGCCCTAAGGCTTTCCAGGGAATCCCGACAGTGGACAGCCAGGACTACAACCACGTAAAGGTGATTTTACTTGACTGGTATGCCCTCAATCCAAAGGCTTACAGGGGACTGTTCCGATCCGAGGAAAAAATGAGCTGAGACACTCACCTAGAATTCGTAGCCCATCTAGCCCAGCATGGTACAAGGTGAATCGAAGGGTGCAATGCCACCAAATACCGGGGACTGCTGGAACTCATATTCTGGGAGCAGTTTCTGCAGAAGTGTCTGCCTGAGGTCAGACTGGGTCATGGATCACAAGCCCAAGGCCTACATTAAAGCTGCCAGGATGGTGGGTGAGTTGGTAATAACTCACCTGCAGTATGCCAAGCGGGCACCCGCTCCTGCCGGGGTCGCTATGGCTCGGGTGCCTAAGGCGGGCGGAAGTTGCTCACCCTATGCCGGTCTGGAGACCCAAACCCCCTGCCGGGAGAAATGCAGCCAAGCCCACGGAGTTTGTGTATGAGCGGCGGTGCTATCAGTGCCATCGGACCGGGCATCTGAAGCCATATTGTCCCAATCTGCACTGTTCCGGCAACCCCCCTCCTGTGCAATGTACCCAAGCAGCAAAGGTGGTCGCCTACCTTGGACTGGTACCCACAGAGGAGCAGCGATCCAACAAGTATAGATGAGGACCCAAGCGGTGGTCCCTACACAATCTACAGCAAGCACATCGGAGGAGACAGACGGGTGAAAAGTTGCAGCCATGGGGCTGCAGGTGAACAATGTCCAGATGGATGTTGAACTGGGGCGCTCCCTGGAATATGTGGCTAGAAAATACTTCAACGCCTAGGAATTATTAAATAATTAAAAAATTAAAAATTATGTTTCAGTATAAATGAGTATAAAAATGTATACTGGCCCTTTTTGTTGGTTTTTTAGCTGCTGCTTGGCCTTGAAGAAGGAAACCCGAGTCCTTCTTATCGTTGCAATTGAAGTGTGAAGATGGTCAGCGCAAACTCATGGACCTCACGATGTTGATGGAACAGAGTGGAATCGAATAAAAATAGAATAAATAGAATAAAACACAGTATTAGTGCATGCATCGACGTGTGTGGGGGATGAAGGGGGGGAAGGGGAGAGGAGGTGGGGGATGGGAAGGATGGGGTGTTAGTGGATGCCACTAGATATATAGTAAATGAAACGTAAGCAATTAGTTTCAGTGACTCACACGGGCTTGTGTGAGACTTCACCCTCAACGCTGAATGTAGTTGGTGAATACAGACTCCTAAAGCGGAGTGACAATAAACAAAAAACTCACACGGCCTAATGTGAGTTCGTTCCCTCAGTGGGTGATGTCAGCCTGTTTAGGTGATGTAAGTACGTCTCAGCAATCTATCCCCAATGGGTGTAGTGTGTGAGTGGCTCTTCTCCCCGTCGCCCATAGACCAAAGTATGTGCAAAGTCAGAATTAGCAATTAAAACAGGTCTTTATTGGTAACAGTAAAACATGAAAATGAGCATAAACAAGAATAAACAATGGGAATAAACACAAACACAAAATAAATAAACAATGAACACACTCACACTAAATGGCAACTCTTGTTGCCCAGCATCAGCCGCGTGGTTTGATCCAGCAAGATCTCTTCCTCCGTTGGTGTTCTCACTGACGCGTCCGGCAGTGGAACCGGAAGGGAGGATCCTGACGAAGCTTACTGCGAAACGCGTTGTTCCCTGCCAGAGCTCATTGAGAGAGGGACCCAGCCAACCGCAGGACATCCGGTAGAGATTCATTTACAGCACTTGCTGTTTGCGTACCGAGTGGTATCGCAAGAGTCCACCGGGTTCTCACCTTTTCAGCTTCTATATGGTCATAGGGTCCGGGGACCGCTTGACCTGTTCCATGAGGGATGGGAAGGGGAGACTACTGGTACTAATGCTTCTGTGATACAGTATGTAGTAGAGCTCAGGGACCGGTTAGAGATGCTCATGGGGTTAGCACAGGCTAACCTGAAGGATGCTCAGACCAATCAGATGCGTTGGTATGAGAAAAATGCCCATAGCAAAGAGTTCATCCCTGGGCAGAAAGTGCTTGTTCTGAAGCCCACATGGCAGAACAAACTCATGGTTGCCTAGGCTGGCCCGTATACGGTACTCTGGCGGATGAACGAGTGCAACTATATTGTACAATTAGATGAGGAGACAGATAGACACAAACCTACCATATAAATATGTTAAAAGCGTATTTTGCGACTGAGCCTTCAGTGCTGGCTATCTGTAGCCTACCGATGGGAGACCCAACGAGCCAAGATCTGCCCGATTTCCTTGGAGAGGCTAGGAAGGGGGGCACCGTAAAGCAGGTAGAGATAGGTCCCCAGCTCGAGGCACCACTGGGTGCATTCACAGGTTATGTTAGAACAGTACAAGGTTCTGTTCACGGACAAGCCGGGCAGGACCCATAATACTGATCACCCAGTCCACACCGGGGATCAGAGATCTCTGCGTAAGAATGCCTATCAGGTATAATTTGAGGTGAAGAGTAGCATAGAGGAGGTAGAAGAGATGCTGGCCCTAGGGGTAATTGTACTGTCTCAGTGTCCTTGGTCTTCACCGGTAGTCCTGATACCTAAGAAGAATGGGACCACTCGGTTCTGTGTGGACTACCGACAGCTCAATGCTCCGATGGTGTCAGATGCCAATTTCATGCCCCGCATGGGTGAGCTGTTAGATGAGCTCGTGGGGGCAGGGTATCTGACTACTATGGATTTGTCCAGAGTGTATTGGCAAATACCTCTGACCCAGGAGGCACAGGAGAAGTCAGATTTCATAACTCTGAATTTTTTTCTCTCAATATTATACTTTTGGTGTTGAGTGTTGTTTGATTCACTTGTGAATTATCATTCCCCCTTTTTTTTGGTTTATACCAATTATTTGATCTCCTTATTTCTTCTTATAGGGAGTGCTGGACTATTCGGTATTGTATATTGTGTTTAGAGGAATTGGGCCCTCTCTAGTCCACGGCACCCTACATTATATACCTATTTGCTATTCTCATTGTGAGTGCTGTTTATCGTTTTTGTATTCTATTACACTTACTGGGGGATCTGGGCTAAAAAACGAAACTTTCCTAACTCAGTCCATAAAACAAAGTCTTTAGGTTACTAGGAGTTACCCGCAAAAGTCCTGGAACACAATTCAGCATGAATTACCAGACGCCACCGCTGTATATCTCTGCCGGAGAAGCCAAAATCCCTTGACCGGGAGATAGCACCAAACATCAATTTTCAGTGTGTAGTTCCAGCCGCGACCGCTATGTTCTATTTTGAGACCAGCTGGTCTCTTGGAACCACAGACTTAGAAATCCCCAGCTCATATACAGTGCATAAAACATATATACCCTTATACACCATGTTAATAAAAATCTCACAAAATTCTTCTGTCCCTCGTCCCCTAGGATCAACTGAAAAGACGCGCACGTTCATTTTGTGAGCTCCTAGACCTTCCAAAAACAAGATAGCTACAAAGTAGCTTCGAAAAATGCTTAGGTTAGGTTTCAGAGTTGCTTCTAATGTACCGAAGCTGGCCTTAGAAATTATTTGACTCTCACAACCTCATAGCTGGTTGGAGACACTTCCGAACTCCAACACCGGGTCCATGCTTTTGGTCATATACTGGGCAGGGGGGGCTCCCATTAAACTAGGGACCCCTGACTATACCGGGGATGCACGTATCACAATGCCCCATTTTATCTTTTTGGTCTGTGCTGAAGCAGGGCATCCTGGCTTGAGCCGCATAACTGCTTTCCAGAGAGGACTTAGTCCGGTGGTCTGTGTCTACATGTACCCGGGAATCTAACTCATTTCCGTGTACATTTTTGGGGTGGCCAGCAACTCTGGTCCCCGGCTAGCTAGATACAATCCAACAACACTTTTACTGGAAAGTCCACCCTGAAACTCATAGTCTGAGAATCTCCACTGGTTAGCACTCCTGGAAAGGCAAAAGACACATACATTATTTATTGTCGCATATTTGACACACAATGCATGGCAGAACATATACAACAGTCAGTCCCAAGAGCTGACACTTTAGGGACCCAAAACATGGATCAGGGGAAACCAAGTAAGCTTGACCTTTATTAGTGAGCCTGGTTACCCCCTCACCATCAGTCTTTGATCGACTATCTGTCCTTAAACCGTAGCTCTCACATCATTGAGCAAAACCAAAAAGTAAAACAAATTGTGATTTATCCCTTTGAAACAGACATACATACAATGGATTACAATTATGCAGAAGAAAACACAATTACTGGAAGTCTGGGGGGGAAAATAGACTTTTACAGTCCTTAAAACAAAGTTTGCAGTTGACCGGGACTTGTCCTGGAACTCAAATCGGCAAATGTGTATGCGCCAACCTGACACCTCTGCCATTTAGCATATTGAACCCCCTGCTGGGACAGGCTCCTCAGAGTCTGGGGACAGGCAAATGGTTGCCGGATAGGCATTATTCATGCCTTATTCATGCCTGGACATGGGTACTAAAGTATAACTCCGGTACTTCACCCGCCCAAACATCTTGGCATCTCTGAGACTTTCAAGTCTGGGACCCGAGCAGACTCAGTGGCACCAAGCCTGGTGGACATTTGGTCTCTCGGAACCAGGGACTTGGAATTCCCCAAATATATATATTTATAAATATAAAACATATATCCCTTTATACACCATGTTAATAAAAATATCCCCAAATTCTTCTGTCCCTCGTCCCCTAGCATCTACTGAAAAGACGCGCACGTTCATTTTCAGAGCTCCTAGACCTTCCTAAAAGAAGTTACAGTAGCTAAAATGTTGCTTTAATTAACGCTTAGGTTAAGTTTCAGTTGATTCTAATGTACCGAAGCGGGTTTTAGAAATAATTTCACTCTCACAACCTCATGAATGGTTGGAAACACTCCGAACCCCCTATACCAGGTCCGGGGTTCTGGGCATATACTTGGGGGGACTCCCACTAAACTTGGTACCCCTGATTATACCGGGGCCCCCTTTAACCGTTATGTTCTGTGCGGAAGCAGGGCATCCTGGCAGTGAACTGTGAACCTGCTTTCCAGGGAGGACTTTGTCCGGAGGTTTGTGTCTACATGTACCCGTGAATCTGACTCGGTTTCCGGATACATTTTTGGGGTGGCCAGCAACTCTGGTCCCCGGCTAGATAGACACAATCTTAAAACACTTTTACTGCAAAGTCTGGAAAGTCCACCCTGATAGGGTATCATGCAGTAAGCGGTGAAAAAATGCATTCGCCAGTTTAGCAATTAGCCATGTTTTTGGCGAGTTAAACTGTCTGTATGTTGTAAGGGGCGAATCCCTGGTGAATGAATTAGCCACCACCATTTGATGAAATGGCGTGTAACCGGTGGCGGGACGGCTGCCTGGCGAGAAACTGCCGAGAAGCCGTCCCCTGCCGAGTTGTGTTTGCAGCCGAGAGAGATCCGCTGCTCTCTCGGCGCAAACATCAGCACAATAAAAATTATTTTTAAAACAACTTTTATTCATAGTGTACATGTGCAGGGGGTCTCCGGAGCTGAACCGCATTGGTTTCAGGTCGGGGGACCCCCTGCTCCCCGAGATACAGACCCCTTTATGAGGTGCCGGTATCCCTCTGCATTTAAAGGTCCCGATCACGTGACCGCTGCATGTAAACAAAGCAGAGGGATACCGGCACCCCCTAAAGGGGCCTGTATCTCAGGGAGCAGTGGGTCCCCGGACCTAAAACAAAAGCGCTTCAGCTCCGGAGACCCTCTGCACATCTACACTATGAGTAAAACACACATATCAATAAAGACTCGTTCCTTACCTTACAGGGTATCTGCTACGGTAGCGAAGCAGCAGGAATATTTATTTAATAATACTGTACAGTGAGCAGGGGGTCCCCCGAGCTGAACCGCATCACTTTGTGGACCAGGGACCCCCTGCTTCCCGAGTTACAGGCCCCGGTATGTGTGATCGGATGGGCAGTGTAACCGCCATGTTTATAGCGTCCAATACGCTACGTGCCCGCAACAAACATGGTGTCCACACTGTAACCGATGCCCCAAACCGGGGCCTGTAACTCGGGAAGCAGGGGGTCTCTGAGCCACAAATAAATGCGGTTCAGCTCAGGGGGCCCCCTGCTCCCGCACAATATTATTAAAATACATTAATGCTGCTTCATTACCATAGCGGATAGCCGCTAAGGTAATGAAGGGGTTAACGCATAGTAGCATGTTTATTGGGGACAAATGCCCCCAATAAACATAGCAGCAATACACAACATACAATACAGTAATGGGCAACATTACTATTATCCACAAATGGATAATAGTGCAGTTGTTCATTTAAAATACATACACAACAATAAAGACATTAAATACATATAGCACTCACCCATGTGCGGCTGCCACGATGAAGGCCATCCTCATCTTCATCATGCCCATGCCCCATCCGCTTCTGCAAAACAGACACAAGAATTTAAACATCCAATGTAATGTCCCCTAACCCCTTAATCACCATAGCGGTTATTAACCGCTACAGTCATTAAGGGGTTAACCCACCATCACCCACATACCCTCCCCCACTAACCCCCCCAACCACCCTCACCCACTACCCACAGGGGAGTCCTACCAAATACCCTTGGGGCCAATACCCCCTCCCCCAGCACATACAGTACAATAATGTGCCATATAACTATTATCCACATAGGGATAATACATTATTTGGCCATTATTAAACACATTAAATACCGTAATAAAGTAAAGAAAATTCTACTAACCTCATCAATAAGAAGGCTCCGTCGCCAGCATCATCCTTGGGGTCCGTTGCCAAAATAATAAATAGCCAATACATCTCAATTACATTAACATACCAATGAACCCCTTAATCACCTTTTCGGGTACTAACCTCAAAGGTAATTAAGGGGTGAAGCCATCCTGCAATGGCAACACCACTTATGCATAACTTCCTCAATGAATTAAAAACCAATTTCCTACACAAATCTCATGTAATCATTCAATCTGAAGCCTCAAACGCCACTTAAAACATTGCATTTACAGTGTATACATGTAGCATAACATGTAAACTACATGTACACGCTGCAAATCAATGTTAACAATACAGTAATCCAACTCAAATAGCCTGACATCACAGGAAGTATATTATGTCATCAAATAAAGTCACCATCAATGAATTAACAGACATGAATTACATCCCTAAACAATTAAAATGCCATCCATACCAATTACACAATTAACTATAGCTATCGGAACAGAGAACAAGTTCAAAACATACAAAAAAGGACACCAACAATTACAATATACTATAGTAAGGCTCTCCATAACCTACAGTACAGCATAAAGCCCAAAACTTACATCTCTCTAATAATAAAATACATTTAACACACATCTATGCATAGCAGCATAGCCACAATCATTTACAATACAGAAAATCAAGCTTTAACAACACTATCATTTCTTCTGTATATCTAGTGGCATCCACTAACACCCCATCCTTCCCATCCCCCACCTCCTCCCCCCTTCCATCCCCCACACACGTTGATGCATGCACTAATACTGTGTTTTATTCTATTTATTCTATTTTTATTCGATTCCACTCTGTTCCATCAACATCGTGAGGTCCATGAGTTTGCGCTGACCATCTTCACACTTCAAT
>WSYH01002991.1:0-74542 GCA_036426205.1 Ascaphus truei
AAAGATTTTTTGCCAGACCACTCTTGCCTTTTTGGCTGTGCGCTGCACGCTTCACTACATTGGATCTTTCCTCACTGGATTCAGCAGCACGCCCAAGGAGAGAGGGACTGGAGGTACTAGTGTGAGTACGTTTGCCTGGGGCCATCCCAATGAGGTAAGGGGGGGTGTTTTTGTGCATTCACCCCCTGCCTTCAGGGTAATTGGAGCCCTCTTAATAGGTTTATACCACTTAATTGCAATTCCCAGTGCCCTCTTGTCCTTTCATTATTAATGTGAGGTCAGGTGCTTGAGCACCATTTCTCTCCACTGTATATCTGATGACCTTCTTCAGTCTGTTCGCTAGGACTTTTGCTAGGATCTTGCAGTCCGCGTTCAGGAGGGAGATGGGATGCCAGTTCTTGAGGTCGCACCTCTCCCCCTTCCGTTTGTACAAGAGCGTCAGCATTCCTTCCCTCAGCGTTGGGGGCATCCTACCTTCTGCTTCCATTTCCCTGTAAAGCTCGAGCAGGTCCGGGCCGATCAGGTCCCACAGCTTAGTGTATAACTCAGCTGGGATACCATCTCCGCCCGGCATCCTACCCATCTTAAAGGATTTGGTTGCAGCGTGGAGCTCCTCCAGCGTCAGGGGGGCGTTCATGGCTACTTTTCCTGCCGGGTCGATGGTGTTTGTAATCCCTGACAGGAATTCGTCAGCCTGGTCTCGGTCTGATGCTTTTGGGGAGTAGAGGTCTTCATAGAAATCTTTCACAACTCCCATGACTTCCTCCTTCCCCTGCTGCACGTTGCCATCTTTGTCTCGCAGCTCCCTCAGGGGCGTGTGGGCAGAGTGTAGTTTCTTGAAGAAGAAGGCATTGCATTTCTCCCCCCTCTCAAGGTTCTCCACCTTGGAACGGAAGATGATTCGTCTGGATTCCTCCTCAAAGTGCTTTTTCAGGCTCTCCTTGGTTTCCTCAAGGTCGTCATCCACGTTCCATCCGCAGCGTTTGAGGTCATGCAGGGACTGCAGCTTGCGCTGCAGGCCCTCGAACTCCCCCTTCCTCTCACACGCCAGGCGTCTGCCCTTTGCCTGCAGGAAGCAGCGGATCCTTATCTTCGTGAATTCCCACCACTCTGCAGTGCTGGGGAAACAGGCCTTTTCTTCTTTCCATGCTGTGTATGCTGTTCTCAGCTCCTCCATGATCTCCTCCCTTTCCAGCAGTGCGCAGTTCAGCTTCCAGGATTCTGGCCCTGGGGGGAAACCTCCTCCCAGGCGCCCCTGGAGATGAATGGCTCTGTGGTCAGAGAAATGTACTGCGACCATGGAGTGCTGTCTGTGCTGTACCTGCTTAGTGGTGAACAGGAAGTCAATCCAAGAACGCACGGAACCATTTGGGTGGCACCAAGAGTAGTTTGCGGCGCCTGCTCCCATAGATCCCACCACGTCCTTCAGGGATGCCTCCCCAATCATCGCCGTGAGTAGCCTGGATGTCACATCTATCTTTGATGATTTGCTGGGGGGCACGCGCCCCCCCACCTCAATCGTGCAGTTGAAATCCCCACCCATCACCACTGCCCTGGAGGTTGCAAGCCAAGGGCGAAGGTGCTGGAAAAGTTCCATGCGCTCATTTCTCCGGGGGGCGGCGTACACATTGATGAGCCTAATCGGCTCCCCTGCCCACGAACCGTCTACGACCAGTAGTCTGCTGCAGATGAGTTCATGGACAGAATCAACAGTGAAACATCCCCCCCGGATCAAAATGGCTACATCCGCATTCCTGCACCCGTTCCCCCCAGACCAGTAGGGTGAGACCACTGCCCGCTCAGGTGCCTGTAGGACCGAGAAAAAGGTAAGGCACATTCCTGTAGCATATACACATCACATTTCTGTAAAGAAAGGAATGTTAGTACTCTGGCACGTCTCATCCGCTCTCCTATGCTCCTTACGTTAATGGAGAAAATGTTAAAAGACGCCATTAGTTTGGGAATAAAGGGTTAGACAGACATGCAGTGATACTAGTTACCATCCTCGCTGGCGTGGGTGGTCTTGCTGATCTCCTCGCACAGCTGGGCCAGCAGATCCATGGTTTGCCCAAGGTTGTCATGGAGGAGGAGGGTCTCTGCTGCCTCTCGCCCCTCTCTTATGAGCTCTTCCACGGTCACCTGTGTCTCGCTAGGTGGCTGTTCTAAAATGGCCGCTTGTTCCTCTGCAATGGCTGTCTCCTGCATCTCCGCTTCCCCCTCCTCCTCCTCCAGGTCGCTGTCGGCGTCGCTGGAAGTGGGTGAGTAGCCGATTTGCATTTGGGCCCTCTTCTGCTCCAGCCCCTGGTGCGGGCTTTCCGTCTCAGGGGCTCTCCTCTTAATTCCCTGCTTCTCCATTCCGGTCTGGGCTCTGGGGGCGGCATCTGTAGCAAGGGGGGAAGAGGGGGTGGGTGCAACAGCCTCGGGGCTGGGGAGAGGTGTTACAGGGGGAGGGGCTGCAGCCTCATGGAGGGTGGGGGGGGCTGCAGTGGGGGGTTGGGAGGAGGGGTCAAGGGGTGGTGGGTGGGGGGGGAGTTTGGGTGGGAAGGGGGGGTGGGGGTTTGCAGCAGCAGTGGGTGTGGGAGGGAGTGTTGCTGCAGGGGTGGGGGTGGAAAGGGGTGGGGTGGGGGCTGCTACTGAAGGGGCAGCGGGCTCAGGAGCCACAGCAGGCGCTGCTTGGGTGGCCTCCTTTTGCCCTTGCTCCTGATACTTACCACCTTTTGCCTTTACGGGTTGGTTTGCAGGGGGCTTCTTGGGTGCCTTCTGGGTTGCTGTCAGGGGAGCGCCCGGTGTCGCGCCTTTCGCCACGGCCTCTGCGTAGCTCCTGACCCTCAGCTGGCAGTCCCGGAACATGTGGGTTGTCTCTCCGCACAGGTCGCAGGTTTTCTGGCGGGGACAATCCTTTGTTTCGTGGACAGTGTTTTTGCAGTTTCTGCAGGCTTTCAGGGTGCACTGTTTCCACTGATGCCCCAGGTTCCCGCAATTACCGCAGGTCTGGGGCTGGTCAGGGTAAAAGATCCTCCCTGGGCTGCCCGCGAGTGAAAAACTGGGAGGGAGGTGGTGCAGCCGGTCCGTCGCTTCTGAATCTGGCCACAAGCGAACGACCATGCTCCACTTTCCCACCCAGTACTCCAACTTGTCCTTGATCCTGCTTGGCTCCCTCACCACGGTGCAAGAGCGTTGCAGAAAGGTAGCGATATCCTTTCCAGGGATATGGGGGTTCCTCACCGTCATAGTGATCCTCTTCTCGTCCCTCTGGATAGGGCAGTTCACGTCGAACTGGGAGAAGGGGACCTCCTGTTTCAGGGTCTGGAAAGCCTCCCAGTACCTCCTGCAGGCTCCCACCGTGGTGAAGGTGACAAAAAACAGGACACCTCTGAGGTCCTGGATGCTCAGGATCTTGTCCGGAGTAAAGCCTGCTTTGCTCACCAGCTCCTTGGCAAAGGTCTCAGCGTCCAATAGAGGGCGCTGTCCGTCGACCTCCCTCAGCTGCATCACCACCGTCTGCCTCATCCAGGGTTCCAGGCGGGGGATCCTCCTGTTGCTGCTGCTCCCAGCTCCAGGGTAGGAGCTGGGGCCGCTGCTGCTGGTGCTGGCAGTGGGGGTGAGGCCGCTGGGGGTGGCAACGTCGCCTGAGCCGCTGGAGCTGGTTGCCGCTGGGCCTCCTCCGTCCGTCCGTCTCCTGGCTGCTGGGGACCGTCTCCGGGGGTGCCGTGTGCTTCTCCTTCTTCTCCTTGTGCAGGGTGGTCCCGGCGGGCTCCATGGCGACCTCCATCCTCTTGATCTTAGCCAAAAGACCACCCATGGGTCTCATCAGTGTGGGGTTGATTTTAACTGGGTATGCAAAAGAGGCTATGGGATAGGCTATACCATAATACTGAGTTAAGTTATGGTGAGTAAAAAAAGTGACAAAAACCCTCCACAGGAAAGCAAATATGCAAATACAACTGTATGCTCATCTGCATGTCTTAGGCAGGTCTGCAACCCCGCCTTTCCCCAAGACATGCCTAAGACATGCAGATGAGCATACAGTTGTATTTGCATATTTGCTTTCCTGTGGAGGGTTTTTGTCACTTTTTTTACTCACCATAACTTAACTCAGTATTATGGTATAGCCTATCCCATAGCCTCTTTTGCATACCCAGTTAAAATCAACCCCACACTGATGAGACCCATCAAGGTCGAAACAGCTGTCTATGGGTGGTTTTCTGGGTATGCACCTTAACCCTGGCTGTGCTCAAAGCTGTGACCATGCAGCAAGCTTAAGCCTATAGGGAACCATGTTAAAAATGGTTATTGAGGCAAAACGTGACACTGTGTGCTCATTTGCATGTCATTTCCCAGAATCCCTTGCTGCAGTGGAAGTGCTGTATGCTGCGTGATAATGGGGAAAGGCGGGGTTGCAGACCTGCCTAAGACATGCAGATGAGCATACAGTTGTATTTGCATATATATATATATTTATATATATATATGTTCAGTAGGGAGTTGGTATAGAGAGATTTTAGTTGCTGGTACTCTATATTTCTTGAAAAATATGTTAGAAATATTAACTTTCCCTTTAACATTCTGAATTACCAATTTAACTGCTTCTAACTCTGCTCTTTATACCGATAAGGAGGCTGGGAGTTTAAACAAAAATTATGTTGGACCAGCCGGGGTATCGACGGCAAACCCTGTCCAAAAATGGCCCTGTCAACAAAGACTTCGGTCACCTCATCCAGTTTCTCTTTAAGAAAATGGGGGTCTTCTCCATTGCCAGTATCTCAGTACAAATATGCGTTTCACCTTCATATTGCATCAATTGGGGCGATATATATGCGATATATATTTAGCATGTTTTCTACCTGAAAACATATATCCTGCAGTTTGATTAACCAATGGACATATCTTTGGTTTGGCATTCTTTTTACTTGCCCTGACATGACAACAGCATCTTAAGGGGGCTGTGTGGAGTATGTATAATTATGTCATTAAACC
Organism: Ascaphus truei; assembly: GCA_036426205.1. NCBI lineage: Eukaryota > Metazoa > Chordata > Amphibia > Anura > Ascaphidae > Ascaphus > Ascaphus truei. The sequence goes on from WSYH01002991.1 coordinate 4,978, forward strand.
CAAATATATGTTCTGTGGTTGTCACTGTCCAATGTAGTGCCATCAATTGCTTGACACACATTTAAACATTATTTTCTCTTTGGGTGTCAAAACTTGTGAAAAATACCGTAAAGTTCTAGGGCCATCAGATTATTTTAGCATAAGCACAGCACCGATAGCTGTATCTGAAGCATGCACCTGAATACAAAAAGAAGACTCTTTTCGAACTTCACATAAGGCCGGGACCAGTATCAGGACTGTTTTTAGGCCTTCCCATACCTTGTGGTATTCCTCAGTCCCCAGTAGTTCATTGGGAATCTGGGAATTTCCCTTTAAAAGATTATAGATAGTTTTTTTCAGCAAAACCATCTATAAATTGCCTTGAAAAATTAACTAGGCCCAAAAATATCTCAATCCTGTGATTTGAAGTGGGCCGGGGTAGATTCTGTATAGCTTATACCACTTGTGAATCAGACTCTTTTCTTTCTCAGAAATCATGACACCCGGAAGTTACCTTTACTTCTTAACTTGTGCTTTACATGTATTTAGTTTCAATCCTGATTTGTGTCGGGATTTGTGTACTAGACTTGGAGTGTCTCGTGGATTCCTTTAGTCTGCTCTGGCCACAGTTTATTTCTTCAGGAAGCTGCTCAAGACCTGTAGTTTCCCTCCCATCTTCCAGTCTCGTCAAAGTATCTGGGCATCAAAGTATGGGGAAATCTCTGTTGTTTCTGGGCCTTTCTGCATTCAGGTGTTATCGAGACCACTTACTTACAACCATCTGGAAAGGACGAGTCTTCCCTGCAATAGGGTTCACCCACTCAATCACCCCTTTAGAAGTAAGTGTAGTATGGCTCTAAACCGGGGCTGTCTTGCCATTGCAATGTATTGTATTGTATGTCTTTATTTATATACACTGGCGACACACTTTATTCGAGCTCGGCTAGTCCCACGAATTCGGGTATACCCGGGTGTATTGAGGTTTGTGACTGTTTTCTGCCCGAGTGCATTGAGGTATTTTCAGGCAGGGATTGAAGCATTTTATTCCCGCTGGCTGCAATACTGCACAGTATATATATATATATATACTGCATTACAATTCATGAATTTATGCCATCTGGTAGACACGCGAAGCATTGCAGCCTATTAAATCCTAATCATTATCATTTAACAGATCAGCCGCCCATCAGCCAGGCATGAACCCAGGCTGGGAAGGCAAATGCAACGGGGCTTGTCAGAGGTGAGGAGCGGCGCATTCCAGGTATCTGCCAGGTACATACTGGGTATTTGCTCGAATAAAGTGTGTCGGTGCAGTATCGCCATAAATGTACATAGCGCTTCACAGTAGTAATACACGTGACAATCATATAAATAACAAATAATATAAATAACGGGTCATGGGAATAAGTGCTTCAGACATAAAAGTAACATTTTGGAAGAGGAGTCCCTGCTCCGAGGAGCTTACAATCTAATTGTATATCCTTTCTGGTAGTAGTTTCAAATGAAGTATCCTGGAGACAGATTTCTGTCTTAGCCATTCCAATATTTATTTCACAGAGGTTAAAGCTCCATATACAGGCATAATATAGGCTTTGGCTATTGAGTTGAGAAGTTTGCACGGTGATCCATTCAGGGTTGATCTGAATAGCTGTTTTAACTAACTATAATTTATTTCAGACTTAAATACTCTTTTTCTGACTGCTTGCCAAACTATACATGGCAATTAATATTAATAGTTGTCTGGTCATACCATCAATCTTTTTTCTGATTTAAAAACTCACCTATTTAATACTAATTAACTATTTTCTGATCTCTAAAAACTATCTTTATTATCCTACAAATATTCCTACTTTCTAAACACGCTTTTGTTAAACTGTTTAACTGTCTTTTCTCCTCTTCCCGTACATTCCATTCCCATGAGCTATACTCTTATTGGCAAAGCCTCAGTTAACCTTCTTCTGCTCCTTCCTGTTGATGATGGTTGGTCACATACATGAGATCACTACACAGTGCACTGGGTGGTGTAAACATTCTGAACTAAACCTGTAGGTACTTAGCTGGTGCTAAGATAATTTTTTTTTCATATTTGGTTGATTGTAGGGCAGATATGTACTATTACTTTGTAATAGTTGTTTAACCAATGTCGTGTATTTCTTGATTCTCTGGCATTGAAGTGATTAATGGAGTATCCTAGGACCAAAATTAACCAATGAGAGTGACATATTTACGGGTTTAATTTGGATACATTGATGCCTTTTTTTCTTAACAAATTGTTTTTGAACATCACACGTTGATATTTGAGAGGGGTTTGGTTATCTCTAGATATTCCCTTCTGTGTAATCCAACTGTTATTTTTTTAGAATTGTACCTGATTTATTTATAATGACTCTTCATTCATCCATTATCTGCTTCATGGGGGAGTGAGATTGATTACAATTAATCTCACATCTCTTACCCAAGTGCTTAATTGATTGGTATGTCATCCACGTGCTGCATTGATTGGCATATATTACATACATCATAATCGTCTTCAGGCCATATCCCTAAGACCTGGAAATCTGCCAGTGTTGTCCCAGTCTTCAAAAGTGCTACAGGACAATCTCTCTTCTCCCAATACTATCCAAAGTCATGGGAAAATGTGTGCACTCCCAATTAAGCAATTAGTATATCAAGACAAACTTCCTTAGCCAACTCCAACATGGCTTTCACCCAAACCTCTCAATGGTAACTGCCCTCTTAAAAGTTTGCAATGAGATCCAGTGTGGAATGGAACGGGGACAACTTACTGGTGCAATATTCCTAGATTTTGCAAAGTCTTTACATACTATCGACCATGTTACCTTGCTCAACAACCTTCAGTGCTCTGGAATACTAAAACACGCTTTCAACTGATTTAACTCTTACCTATTGGGTAGATCCAAATATGTGTCTATTACGGGGTCTCAAAAGGCTTTGTTCTGGGCCTCTACTCTTTTGAGTTTTCATTCATGATCTATCTACAACTTGTAAGGTCGCTTCAATGCACATGTATGAGGATGACACAATCTTATGTGCACACAACCCTAGCCTCTCTGACCATGGACACGTACTTCCATCTGATTTTTCAAAACTTGAATACTGGATCTCCCTAAACAAACTGTTTTTAAACACTGTCAAACTTGTATCAATGATATTTGAGACTAAGGCTACATGTCTACAGCTACCAATTATACTGCAGACACCTTACAATTTAAACTGTTAAATTGCCCCCCAAGCCCATCCTCTTTTGAAATTTTAGTTGGCAAAATCTGCCTCCCCTTTTCTAAGCCCATCTTGGTTGCTGGCATCTCCTGCCTGTGACGGTAACTTTGTGACATGCTATAATAATACACCAAAGATATAACTGGGTTGAACTGAACGAGGCTTAGATATGATAAAATATAATTTATTCCTTGAAAAAGGTGAACACACGAGATTATACAAATAACAGACAAAATATAGACACTTACTTAAAGGTTAGGACAAGAAAGCCATCAGGATACAGGATGGGCCATTTCTTCCATAATTCAGGTTCAGATGTGGACATCACGACAATACATGAAGACCATTGAGTAAGGGGTGAATCTGACTTATATACCATTTCAGCTCTTACTCTTAACCCTAGGCGCCGAGCTGGCTAGTAAAATCTCTTTGAAGTAGATTTTAAGTGTGAAGTATGACACTCACAAACCACTCAACTTCCTTTGTTCCTGGCCCTAGTATAAACAATCAGGGCAGTTAACCTTTGATCAGAGGGCGTACTTCCTAGACATTTGGTCTCTCTCTTGACCATTTGCATTCCTTAGTAGGCAGGAATCTTCGCGGGCATTTGCCCCTGCTTTGAAATATAGTATGGTTCTGAATATACACACATATTAAAATACCCGATTCTGTTAGGCCCAGCTGGTCCAAACTTTCCACACCTTAATGGCGGAAGTGGTACACTATAGGGTCCAAGTTTCAGCCCGCTGCGACCTTCGAAACCAAAGATATACAAATACCATATAAACCGTTTCATATTTTATTATAAAAATCCTATGGGAAAAACCACAAATCTTTATATACGTCCATACTCCGCCTGGTTGTTCGGAGAGGGCTGGGAAGGGTCATACATTAAAACCGGAACCTTTGCTACATGCCACCCAAATCCCATCCCTCTGGTCATTCCAGAACCGGAGATATGGACTTATATTTTTTAGCATTTCACACTTAGGGCATCATGCAGTAAGCAGCGAAAAAATGCATTAGCCAGTTTAGCAATTAGCCATGTTTTTGGCGTGTTAAACTCGCTGTATGCTGTAAGGGGCGAATCCCTGGCGAATGAATTATGCCCCACCATTTGATAAAATAGCTAGTAACCGGTGGCGAGATGGCTGCCTGGCGAGAAGCTGCCGAGAAGCCGTCCCCTGCCGAGATGTGTTTGCAGCAGAGAGAGATCCGCTGCTCTCTCGGCGCAAACATCGGCACATTAAAAATTATTTTTAAAACCATTTTTATTCATAGTGTACATGTGTAGGGGGTCTCTGGAGCTGAACCGCATTGGTTTCAGGTCCGGGGACCCCCTGCTTCCCGACATACAGGCCCCTTTATGGGGTGCCGGTATCCCTCTGCATTTAAAGGTCCCGATCACGTGACCGCGGAATGTAAACAAAGCAGAGGGATACCGGCACCCCCTAAAGGGGCCTGTATCTCGGGAAGCAGGGGGTCCCCGGACCTAAAACCAAAGCGGTTCAGCTCCGGAGACCCTCTGCACATCTACACTATGAATAAAACACACATATCAATAAAGACTCGTTCCTTACCTTTGCGGCTATGTGCTATGGTAGCGAAGCAACATGAATATTTTTTTAATAGTACTGTACAGTGAGCAGGGGGTCCCCCGAGCTGAATCGCATTGCTTTGTGGACCAGGGACCTCCTGCTTCCCAAGTTACAGGCCCCGGTATGTGTGATCGGGTGGGCAGTGTCGCCGCCATGTTTATAGCGTCCCATAAGATACGTGCCCGCAATAAACATGGCGTCGACACTGTAACCGATGCCCCAAACCGGGGCCTATAACTCAGGAAGCAGGGCACAATATTATTAAAATACATTAATGCTGCTTCATTACCATAGCGGATAGCCGCTAAGGCAATGAAGGGGTTAACGCATAATAGCATGTTTATTGGGGACAAATGCCCCCAATAAACATTGCAATACACAACATACAATACAGTAATAGGCAAATTTACTATGATCCACAAATGGATAAGTACAGTAGTCCATTTAAAATACATACAGAACAATAAATACATTTAATACATATAGCACTCACCCATGTCCGGCTGCCACGATGAAGGGCATCCTCATCTTCACCATCAACTTGCCAACTTTTTCTTGCGTGGCTGATTCGCCAGAAAAACGCCATTCTAGAGTGGCGAATAGCTCCGCTAAGCTACTCGCCACTACTAGAATACAGCGTGGCGGAAAATGTTTGAATTTTAGGCGGAAAGTGCCTTCTCGCCAACCAAACTGGCGTTTTTTTTTTATTCTCGCCCCTTTCTCGCCCCTTACTGAATAGGGGTAGTCATTTTTGGTGGGAAAGTGACGAGAATTGCCTTTCCGCTGCTTACTGCATGAACCCCTTAGTCGTTTTTACGCCACGCGGCTTTTCCCCATTGAATCCAATGGCCGGCGCCGCCATAGACAATGCATGGCGCACTCCGCCATTGGATTCAATGGGACCTCCACTTCGACATTGAAGTCAATGGCACGACCCTCCTTCTCCGCTCGACCCCTTACGGGGGTCTCTCATTCCTGGACCTGGTGTGGATCGTGTGTGGGGGTTCCTGGGAGCTAGGGGCAAAAATAACTTTATTCCCAGGGGCCCTAGAACCTAAGATTCCCACGCCAATTGTCTTTAAACTTGACTGAAGTGATTAAACTCTTTTCAAAGACATTGTATCCGCTTTTGCGGTCTGCGGTTTGAATGGCTGCCAACCTGTTCCTTGAGGCCGGCGTTGAGGAATCTCCATTGAAGTCAATGAGCCCATTGACTTACAATGGGAAACCGCCGCTCCTCCTCTCGAACGCCACCTGCTGGTCGTCGCTGGAAAACCGGTCCAAAACCGCAACTTCTGCCATTAGAACGCATGGAGTCTCAATGGCGACCTATGGAAGGCTGCAAAATGGAGCCTGAAAAGGCGGGAAAAGGGAACAAAGGGCTATAATCACTGAACTAACATTAACCCCTTCCCTCCTGCATCAACCCTAGTGTATGTGTGAGTGCAAACACCAGGATGAGACATTACAGTTATACAGGGGAATAAACAGTTGGATACTGAAGCAAAGTAAAAACCACATTACTGGACCCCCGTCCAGTTAACCCCTTGCTTTCCAGGTGAGAGTAGGGGGTAGCCAAATGGGGTGTAACCCCTTTAATCCCGGGCCAAATCCCTTCTCTCTTGACACCGCCCCCCTAAAGCCCCTCTACAATCCCTGACTGATATCACCCAGTTTCTTGGCTCCATTTCCTCTCTGAATGAGAAGAGTGAGCTGCTAGTTCTTGGGGATTTCAACTCGAATTGGCTTGCCCTAAAAACCACAAAATCCAGATACAACTCAAGTCACTTAACCTATCGCAACTCATTTCCCACACGGACAAACCTGAAATTGCACAACCATTCCTTGCTAGACTGGATTCTCTCCTCAAACCCCAGCAGAATCCAATCCTCTGGCATCCTTCCTGATATTTTCAGTGACCATGCAATAGTGTACTGTGTAAGGAAAATTAAACCGCCCCATTCAAGCCCTAAAGTTCTCCTCACTAGAACATTTAAAAACTTTAACCCACAACAGTTTCTGGATGACCTTACCAACTGCCCATGGCACAGAATCGATTTAATTCCCGACCCTGATTCTGCGCTCAACTATTTCCTATCCGAGTTCTTAAAACTCTGCGATACCCATGCTCCACTACGCAAAATAAGGGTACGGGGGGCCCACCTTCCATGGGTTACAACTGACCTTATAGCACTCTACCAGTTCAGAGATGCCTTGTGGAAAAGCTACAAAATATCTGGCACTACCAAGGATCTCAATCACTACAGATGCCTGCGGAACATGTGCACAAGGCAAACAAGGCACGCAAAAGCACAATATTACTCTGACAATCTCCACCAGAATACATCCAACCCAGCTAACTTCTGGAAGGTTATCAACAATATGTTCCAGCCTTCTAACCATCAACAACCAAGTAATATCACTAAGGGGGGTATTACTCTGACAAACCCCACTGACATTGCAAATGCATTCAATGATTATTTCGTGGGGTGTGCCACTAACTTATTAGCGAAACGCAGCCCAAACCACAAACCTGAATCTCATCCTGGGAGTACCCACATAGACCCACCCACTCCCAACACTGCCCACAATTTTCAATTTGGCCCAGTATCTGAAGAGGAGATTACACAAGTGCTCCTCAAATTAAAACTAAGCAGCCAATGTGGACCTGACTTACTACAATCTAGATTCCTACGACTTGGTGCCCCAGCCATTGCCAAACCAATCTCTTCCATAGTCAACTCTATCCGGTCTGCAGGCCATATCCTTAAGACCTGGAAAGCTGCCAGAGTTGTCCCAATCTTCAAAAGTGGGGACAAAAACACTGTCTCAAACTACAGGCCAATCTCCCTTCTCCCAATTGTATCCAAAGTCATGGAAAAATGTGTCCACTCCCAATTAAGCGATTACTATACCAAGACAAATTTCCCTAGCCAATTCCAATCTGGCTTTCGCCCCAAACACTCCACCGTAACTACCCTGCTAAAAGTTTGCAATGAAATCCAGTGTGGAATGGAACGGGGACAACTCACTGGTGCAGTATTCCTAGATTTTGCAAAGGCTTTTGATACAGTTGATCATGTTATCCTGCTTAACAAACTCCAGAGCTCTGGAATAGGGAAGCATGCTTTAAACTGGTTTCAGTCCTACCTATCAGGAAGATCCCAACATGTGTCCATCTCAGGCTCTAACTCCAACCCCCTGGATATCACCTGTGGTGTCCCGCAAGGCTCTGTTCTGGGGCCCCTACTCTTCTCCGTGTTCATTAATGATCTTCCCACAGCTTGTAAGGAAGCCTCAATACACATGTATGCAGATGACACAATCCTATATGCACACAGCCATAGCCTCTCTGACCTTCAACACATACTTCAGTCTGACTTTTTGAGACTCGAAAACTGGATTTCCCAAAACAAACTGTTTTTAAACACTGACAAGGCTGTAACAATTGTATTTGGGACCAAGACTAAATTTTTAAAGCTGCCAGCGACTGTGCTCCAGATCAGAACCAACACTAACACCACCCTAACACCTGTCACTAGTTTTAAATAACTGGGCTTATGGTTTGACTCCCATTTAACATTTGGGATGCACATTGATACCCTGACATCCAAGACCTATGCCATACTAGGTATACTTTACAGGAACAAATCCTCCCTAAGTCTCCTGGTCAGAAAGCGTATCGCACAGCAAATGCTAATGCCAATTATTGACTATGGAGATATAGTATATGGCTCAGCACCTCAATCCCACCTTAGCAAACTTGACATCCTCTACAATTCAATTTGTCGTTTTGTTCTCCAATGCAACTACAACACATATCACTGCGAAATGCTCAAAGAACTAGATTGGCCATCACTAGAGTCTAGGCGCAAAGTTCACCTTTCCTGTCTTGCCTTTAAATACTTTCTGGACAAGCTACCCATCTATCTGAACAAGGTCCTCACGCCTACCACATGCAGCACCTATCACCTGAGATCAGACTCCAAAAGACTGTTCATGGTCCCAAGGTTCAAAAAGGAATCCTCCTTCTCTTACCCTGCACCTCTCGTCGTCGAGAACAATCTACCTGGAGTCTCAAACCCGCAACCGGTTTAAGTTCTTTCAGGACTTCGGCTGTCTCACATTTTAATCTTGTCTGTAACTGGTAATTGTCTGTTAAACACGCCCATAACATATATTGTACCTAACTGTGCATGAAATGTCTGTAAATATAATGTGTAACAATGTATCGTCATAACTCTGTGCCCAGGACATACGTGAAAACGAGAGGTAACTCTCACTGTGTTACTTCCTGGTAAAATATTTTATAAATAAATTAAATTAAAATAAATAAAGTGCTAATTATTCCGTTTATGTATTCTGGGTTTTTTTTGTCAGGAATATAAACACTTTCACTAAACACGATTGGCTCCGCAGGGATTTATTTCATGTTTGAAAGCAACGTACCAAAGGTATCAAAAGGATGAAAGAAGCTTTTAATTACTGTAATTACTTTGGAATGTAACTTTCTAAACTACTAAATTGCTATATGTACTGAATTCTTTTCACTGCCGTTCCGGTACATTTTTCACCTTTTATACGTAACAATCAAATCTTAACTGTCAAAGGTTATGGAGAGGAATTACAATTCTGTATATGCGTCGTTCGTAGAGACTTCAACGTCTCTTCTCCAATATCAGCCTTGACCAGTGACTGGAAAGGGTTTCACTGCACTGTGTAACTCTCCCATTTCACAAGAGCCAGTGGGGTTTTGCTGATTGGCGGGAGGATCGCTTCCCCTGCGGTTGGGACTCTTCCAATGTACGTGTTCAACCCGACAAAGGTAACTAAGTATTAAAGCGTCAGCCCACGCTTATCGCTATTTATTTATTGTTTGCACTTTATTTTTTACTTACTTTAAGAGATCTCTTCTTTCCATTTCTATCATTGTTTTTATTTGTTCAGGACATAGAAACGTTACAAAAATAAGTGTCCAGCAGGTTAACATGATCTGTCACCGGGGCGCAGGGCAGAGTCACGGTTACCATGGTAACCTCAGAAGCGAGAGATTTAAAAATCAGGATTTTAACACTAAAAAAAACATATTTTTCTTATTAAAGAGCAGGACACGCTCAGGGGGCCAAGAACTAACACGATTGGAGTTAAACTCTATAGGTTTCTGTAGGGGATTAATGCTTTAAAGGCAAGTAAATAAAGACTGTACAGTATATCCACTTTACATTAAAATAGCCATTTGTGAACTTCAATGGCTACAATATTACCGCAAAAAAACTATATTTTATTCAGATGGAATTGCAGCCCTAAAGCTCAAAAACATTTTCCAATGATAAGAAAATGGTAGAACTTACACTCACCGGTTTGTGGTATAGCAACAATGACCGGTGCTGTGAGCCAGCATCAGTACCGCTGGGCTCATGGAATAACAAAATACCTGGGTGGATAAGTGATGGGCAAAGGGGCCATGAAACGTTGCTCATTGTGCCGGGGTAACCGTGTGGGTCTGCAGACCAATCCCTCTTGATTTGTGTATTTTTCTGTACATTAAAGAAGAAATGTACTTGATACCCAAAGAGTATTTTTTTCTTTATTGTTTATCCTTTTCTCTATTACGGAGTGCTGATCCAACCAGGCATTTTCTTTTAAAATATTACCCCCCATTCTTCTGGTCTTTGATAAAAACAGAACTACAAAGTATTGAATATACTATACTATATATACTTTATATCTTAGTATCAAGCTTCTGATATAGGCTTTCTGACATTGGCTCCTCTGTTCTTTAGGTTTTTTTTTGTTTGCCTCAAAATATAGAATCTGTGCAGTCCTTTCTGGAAGTAAGTAAGACACGTAATAGAGAAACTTAGAAAAACATAATGATTTGATGTAGCCAGGTTCCCCTCTGGGGTATGCCCCCTTGTATTTGCCTCCGCACGGTCGGGAGAGTGCGGCCGGTTGTGGGGGCGTGAGGATGCGCGTGCATGCGCGGTGTGAGCTCCGCGGGAGGGGGCGTGCAGTGGGAAGTTACCGGTGCGCTGAGAGGGCGATCGCGTCGCCGGGTGCTCCGGTGGTTGCGGAGGGCACCACCATCTTAGAAGAGTATGCACATGCACAGTTGAGCGGCGGTGGCCATTCTGGGTTGCGCATGTGCAGTGGAAAAGCCCGCAAACACCAGCCAATCAGGGAAGGCTCTTGGAAGGGACTACAAGTCCCATGAGCCTTAGAAGTGGCTAACCTGATGCCAGGGAGCCAATAGGAGTGAAAGAAGTGCTGCTGGCAGGATAAGGAAGTGTGTCACAGGGAGCATGCAGGCAGTGTGTGTCAGGTAGAGGTAGGGGAAGGAGAGTCCATGCAGAGGGCAAGTAAGCCTCTGCACTAGGTCAGAAATACCCCTAAGCCCCAGATAGGCCCTGAGACAGCCTTCCAGTTTGTGGCTGCTTCAGGGACAAGCCCCAGGAAGGGGAACCTGCCCCATTAGATCTGTCTAGTGAGTTAGGTATCCAGTGAACGCTGTATATCCAGGAAAGGGGTTTGGGACCAGCCTCTTCAATCCAGATAGATTGCCCCAAGGTGGGATCACCTCAGAGGACAGCCTTCCATGTGACACAACAAGTGGGCAGTAAATTAGTGGGCCGCACGGCCACCCCACACACACTAGGGGTTTGGGTGTGGGACCTTGGACACGGTGTGGGGACATGGTGTGGGGACTTGGTGGAGGGTGCGCCCTGCGTGGTGCGTTGGCTAGTTGTGCTATTAGTGGGAACGGGTCTGTTACAGTTTCATGCACCGTATAGTGATAAGATATATCGTGATAAGTACAGGCTCAGTAAAGGTTGTTATTGTTATATATATATATATATATATATATATATATATATATATATATATATGCTGTGTCTCTCCATGCCATGCTGTGTCTCTCTCCCCATGCCATGCCGTGTCTCTCTCCCCATGCCATGCTGTGTCTGTATCTCTCTCCCCATGCCATGCTGTGTCTCTCCATGCCATGCTGTGTCTGTCTCCCCATGCCATGCTGTGTCTGTGTCTCTCTCCCCATGCCATGCTGTGTCTGTATCTCTCTCCCCATGCCATGCTGTGTCTCTCCATGCCATGCTGTGTCTCTCTCCCCATGCCATGCTGTGTCTCTCTCTCCATACCATGCCATGCTGTGTTTCTCTCCCATGGGGGGAGGGGGGGAGGTGGGAGTGGTGTGTGCTGTCCATTCTTCACCCTACTGTACTGTGGAGCATGGGTGGGGGGGTGGGGAGGGGGTTTAGCCATCTTAATCCCTGGCAGCAGACACTGACTCACTTCCCCTGCCAGCATTCTCCGCTCTCTGCTGCCCCCCCTCCTGCCCCCCCCCCTCCGCTCTCCTCCTGCTCTCCTCCCGGCATTCTCTGCTCTCTGCTGCCCCCCCACTCTCTGACGGCCAAAACCGGGACACACAAAAAAAGGGACATTTTAAAGAATGTCGGGCAGCCGGGACAGGCATTACAAAACCGGGACTGTCCCGGCTAAACCGGGACATCTGGTCACCCTAACCATAGCAGCCATTTTGTCTGTTCTAACATTTTGAGTAATGTACAAGAATGTTGGTTTGTGCAGTCACTCCCAGCAGAAATCAGCCCCCCACTAATTCTAATAAAAGAATAGATGTTATTCTGACCCTCAGAATATGTATGTATATTTTATGATTTTTGTATAAACATTTTCTGTGAGTATTTATGAGGTTAACCTAATGAGGAGATGCTGTGCGTTTGTGAGCTCAGCACTATGTGACTATCAGCAGTAGAACTACGATTGGATTAGGTTTAATTGAATCAGCTGTGTTGTTTTTTTTTATGATAGCCAGCTCAGTATATAAGGTGTACGATTGAGAGCAATATGCATGACCCCAGACGAAGTCACATCACGAAACGCGTTGGGCCTTTTTGACTGTTTGAGGCCACCGTATCAACCGTGCATCACTCCCAGTGAGACCCTGATTGGCTGCGACTGCTGAGGCGGCTGTTGCGCATCTAACAGACAGGAGGCTCCGGTCGCGGGTGAGAGACGCTGACGGAGGAGACCGGCACACGTGGATTTGTGCACACCGAGCAGCGGGTTCGGGAGGAGGGTTGAAGTGCGCCCAATGTCACTTCTTGCGATTATACCAGTGGGGAGAGTGTGAGTTTTATTCCTTTCCCCTCTGTGTTATTTGTCACCTTCAGTAAATGTTAATGCACTATACCCTCTGCATATGTGTCTTTCTCTGCATATGAGGTCACCACGGAGCCTATGAACCAGAGGATCTACATATGGAGTAACAGTATATGTGTTTTCAGTGTTTATTAATCACTGGGTTCATTTGCACATGTTACTGCCTATTTATGGTCACTTTGTGCCACGCGCACTTTGTGGTTTACATTTTCCTATATATATATATATATATATATATATATATATATATATATATATATGTAACGGGTTTTCCCCCCCCCAATCGCAGATGATACTGTGGAGGGTGTAGGAACATACAACGTTACTCGGGTGTGGTGCGTTACCTGTTGGCTCACAGGAGGGCTGAGCTTCCGCCACTGGGAACCTGGGACATTACACACTACTAGGGGTTAACTTACACGATGCAGCGCCTCCACCTGCGATGGCTCCCACCAGAGGGGGAGTGGATCCTCGCAGGACAATCACTATAAATCAATACACACACAGGGATATATATATAATAACTAATACTATTTACTTCTGTAACACACATATAACCACATAATGATACCTGTGTCCCTCGCTCGAGGAGACACCTACTGCGTCACGCAGGACGCTTCCCCAACACCAAGTGAGCCCACCCAGTGTCCAAGGAAACCCCACCCCATGTCCCACACTCCTGTGGAGAGTCAATGGGTGACTGCGCAGTCACTATATGAATAGGCCTGTTGGTGCACTTATACGTTAGAGATACCTTCCGAGCACTCCGATGCTCGGGTCTGCAACTCTCTTCTAAAAGGGTCAGACGTCCGTCTGATCCTATCCAGGTACTTCGGCCGTGGACCCCAACGAGGGTCCCACCGCTTCACGGGAACACACCAGTCTCTTGGTACAGCAACCGAACCACAGGAACAGCCACGCCGCTATCCCTGTCTATCCTTAACTAATCCTAGCGTGACAGGAACCCTAACCTAGGGCCTGTCCCTGATGAACCGCAACCTGGGTGGCTTAGGGGAAATCTCCTAGAGCCAGCGGAGTAATACCCTGCCCCACTCCCCGAGCTACCCAGTCCCTAATCCTCCCTAACAATAGCTACTCCTAACACCTAGCTACTAACTCCCAGATACTCCAGCCTGCAGCGTACACACAGCTAACACCGTTAGCTTGCAGACATTCACACCCGCTGCACTCACTGCGCCCAACACATGCAGCGACAACACACAGCAGCCAATCCTTCCTACACCATACACTGGAGAGGGAGAGCCATCTGGGACCTAAGGGGTTAATAGTATTCCTACTCCCCTAACGAGGCCCAGTCCTGACTCCCACTAACAACCGATTAACCTGAGTGACAGGGTCCCTTACTCTAGGGCATTCCCTGGCAACACTCACTATGTGTGATACCTAGAGCTATCTTGGGCCAAGGGGGTGCTGGCTAGTGCGGGGGATCCCTCTCTCCCGTACCCTACCTCCTTCCCTTGTCTGCCTCCTTGCTCTGCTCCTTCCTGACTGACACGCAGCTCCAGCCCGCCAAATGTATCAATATCCCTCCAGGGCAGTCCTGCAGCCCTATTGGCTCCTATCAGGCACCTGGTGCCTGTCTCCCTATGCCTCCTGGGAATTGTAGTCCCGAGGCCCTTACTATAACATTGGGGCCGCGTGCGTGCCTTTCCTACACTTACACTAACCCCTAATGGCCGCCGCAACACTTCTATCCCTGTCCCTACTCTCGCGCGATCCTTCCCTGCCACCGCGCGATCATCTGCGCATGCGCGACTATCTTGGGCCGCCGGGGACTCACTGCGCATGCGCGAACCAGCGCAACATGGCGGCGCCCTACGCGAGAGCCGCCGGAAATCTCCTGCACTCCGGCGAGCTCCCTGCTCGGCCCCCACCCTCCGGAGAGGCCGGCGGTTCTGCCGCTTGCCTCGGGCAGTACCCGACAGCGTCCGTGGCCACGGAGGCTCCCTGGGAGGACGAAGGGAGAAAAAGGTGACCGGGCTACACTCTCCCCCTGGTGAAAAACCCAACGCCCTCGCTTGGGGAACAGCATAGCATGGCACAATTTTACACACTGAAAATTTGTGAGGCATATCCCGTACACATAACATATCGGCTGCAGCATCCCTAAAACATGGTACATCACACCCATTATTACCCGAGGCCAGCTGCGTGTCAGCTGCTTGCTGAGACCATTTGTGGGGTGCCCCTAACTGATCAGATGGGGGTACCTCACTTTTGCGTCCGTGAGCCTCCCCGGGGTGAATCTCTCGAAGAGCACACTCTGAAGTGACAGTCACGGGCTCAGTACTATGTCCTCCCCCTGGTGAAAGGGATAGCTCAGTGTCCTTCAAACCAACCTTTACTTGGTCAGCCAGGGCATGAAAGCAGCAGGCCAGGCGGCCAGGACCTTTCCCGCGGTCCACTACTTGGCGAATGGGCCACTTCTTTTTGGACGTAAAGGGGGCAACTCCTACTAGCTCCTTTGCCACACAGTCCTTAAACTCGGGAGCGTGGGATCCCAGTCCTGGGACCATTTGAGTCAGAGCGCACGGGCTCTCACACAATTCAGTAACTGTAACTCTGGCCTTTTGCACGGCCACCTCCATCGGAGCCTGTGGGGAGCAAGGGGGTTCCTTACCACTCTGCTGGCTTGCGCTGGGTGTCTCTTCTACTGGAACGCTAGGCAGTGGGTACTGGTCCACGCGCACTGCGAGATAGCTGTCTTCTAGGGGGGACACCTCCGCCAGGACGCGATGTTGAGTAGAGCCATTCGCCCAGGTGTCCAGACTTAAGAAGCTATCATGCTCCGCGGTCACCTGGAGGCTCACACCCAACACCCCTGGGGCAGTCAACTCACCCTGATCGTCGTCAACAGGTACTGATCCCAAGCCTGGGACCGATGGTACCTCTGTAGGCCGGACTGGCCGTGGTAGGGCACACGGGCCCATATCAGGATTCACTGAGATAGTTGGCTTGCTGACTTCACTCGCGTGGTCCGCCGGTAGGCGCATCACCACGAGGGGTTGGTCACTGAAATCACTCAAATAAGATGGGGGTACAGCCACCTTACCCTGTGATTCCTCTGTCTCTTCTGTATCATTGCTGGGGTGGTTCGCCGGTAGGCGCATCGCCACCGATGGAAATTCAACTGCTTCACTGGAAAATTCTGCAGGCGGCAGCAGTACGGGCTTCATGAACTGTGCCCCGCAATCTTTACACCTGTCTCCCCAGGCCAAGGTACAAAGTGGGCAGTCAATTCTGTTACAGGCACACCGCAGACACCCGTCCTTGCTCTCCCTTTCCACCTTGCGTGTTACCATGTGCTGGAATGCACCATACGCACTGCCACCAGACATGATAATGTCATCTTGTAAGCACTGACACAAAATAATGGATACCTTCCCGGCCTTTGTCCGCCAGACTCCAAACTGCAGAGGGGGTATATCACTGCTCCCTGTATCTCCTTTATGGTGAACAGAAGTTACTGGTTGGGGCTCACTGCGTTCGCTCCCCCTGGTGGATGGTAAGGGAGGGGCACTTTCTATCACGGACTCGTTCTGGCTTGGTGCTAAGCCACTCGTACTGTAGGGGAGGGGCTTAGGATTTCCCGCCAATCCCGGACAATTTTCTGGAAAGTTATTCTGCACCTTGAGCGTGGTACCACGTGCAGGCTGCTCACTTGGAGAAAGTTGCCATGGTGCGGGGTCAGCATATACTAAAGGGTAACCCTCAGGGGGGCACCCGGGCATAACCAACTTGGAGGGGGACTCTGACAGGCATATATCCCACTCAGAGGACACCTCAAAAAGCAGTGCACGCCACTGGGAGGTGGGGTCTTGATCTTCATCTAATGGGCAAGCGTACGACCACCCGGGGATTTTACGCATATGCCCCCAGACCTCCTGACATGCTATATGTGCGGGAAGGCCTCCGACGGCCACCACACGGCGGGGACTAACGTCTTGCCTCAAAGCCCAGGCAAGGACCTCGCGTCCGGACTTGACAAACATGGTGGACAAAAATAGGGACAGGGCAATTTAGAAAAATGGAAACAGGGCACCCCAGGCCTATCTCAGCAGCGCCTCCAAATGTAACGGGTTTTCCCCCCCCCAATCGCAGATGATACTGTGGAGGGTGTAGGAACATACAACGTTACTCGGGTGTGGTGCGTTACCTGTTGGCTCACAGGAGGGCTGAGCTTCCGCCACGGGGAACCTGGGACATTACACACTACTAGGGGTTAACTTACACGATGCAGCGCCTCCACCTGCGATGGCTCCCACCAGAGGGGGAGTGGATCCTCGCAGGACAATCACTATAAATCAATACACACACAGGGATATATAATAACTAATACTATTTACTTCTGTAACACACATATAACCACATAATGATACCTGTGTCCCTCGCTCGAGGAGACACCTACTGCGTCACGCAGGACGCTTCCCCAACACCAAGTGAGCCCACCCAGTGTCCAAGGAAACCCCACCCCATGTCCCACACTCCTGTGGAGAGTCAATGGGTGACTGCGCAGTCACTATATTAAGCTAGGGCCCAGTTGGTGCACTTAGAATATAGAAGATACCTTCCGAGCACTCCGATGCTCGGGACCGCAACACACTTTCTTCTAAAAGGGTCAGACGTCCGTCTGATCCTTTTCCAGGTACTCTGCCGTTGGACCCCAACGAGGGTCCCACCGCTTCACGGGAACTGCAACCGGAACACGGCAACACCAACCACGTGGGAACAGCAACCGCCGCTATCCCTATCACTAACCACTGCTAGAGCGACAGCAACCCTAACCTAGGGCCTGTCCCTGATGAACCGCAACCTGGGTGGCTTAGGGGAAATCTCCTAGGGCCTGCGGAGTAATACCCTGCCCCACTCCCCGAGCTACCCAGTCCCTAATCTTCCCTAACAATAGCTACTCCTAACACCTGGCTACTAACTCCCAGATACTACCAGCCTGCAGCGTACACACAGCTAACACCGTTAGCCTGCAGACATTCACACCCGCTGCACTCACTGCGCCCAACACATGCAGCGACAACACACAGCAGCCAATCCTTCCTACACCATACACTGGAGAGGGAGAGTCTATCTGGGACCTAAGGGGTTAATAGTATTCCTACTCCCCTAACGAGGCCCAGTCCTGACTCCCACTAACAACCGATTAACCTGAGTGACAGGGTCCCTTACTCTAGGGCATTCCCTGGCAACACTCACTATCTGGGATACCTAGAGCTATCTTGGGCCAAGGGGGTGCTGGCTAGTGCGGGGGATCCCTCTCTCCCGTACCCTACCTCCTTCCCTTGTCTGCCTCCTTGCTCTGCTCCTTCCTGACTGACACGCAGCTCCAGCCCGCCAAATGTATCTATATCCCTCCAGGGCAGTCCTGCAGCCCTATTGGCTCCTATCAGGCACCTGGTGCCTGTCTCCCTATGCCTCCTGGGAATTGTAGTCCCGAGGCCCTTACTATAACATTGGGGCCGCGTGCGTGCCTTTCCTACACTTACACTAACCCCTAATGGCCGCCGCAACACTTCTATCCCTGTCCCTACTCTCGCGCGATCCTTCCCTGCCACCGCGCGATCATCTGCGCATGCGCGACTATCTTGGGCCGCCGGGGACTCACTGCGCATGCGCGAACCAGCGCAACATGGCGGCGCCCTACGCGAGAGCCGCCGGAAATCTCCTGCACTCCGGCGAGCTCCCTGCTCGGCCCCCACCCTCCGGAGAGGCCGGCGGTTCTGCCGCTTGCCTCGGGCAGTACCCGACAGCGTCCGTGGCCACGGAGGCTCCCTGGGAGGACGAAGGGAGAAAAAGGTGACCGGGCTACATATATATAGATAGGTTCCTTACCGAGTAAATCCAGGATCCCAAGATCACAAGGCAAGAAGGAGACAGCACACTCAGGAGGTACAAAAAAAAGCGTGTATTCAGTAGAAAAACTGGCACATAAACCCGACGTTTCGGTCCTTGGCACAGGACCTTTCTCAAGGGAGCACTCCCCAGGCTCTCTGTGGTAGAGGCTCAGGCTCCTGGAGCCGGCAGCTATAAGCGCAGCACGGGTAGCTTCCTGTGTTATAGGGGAAGCAGGGCTACATTAGTATGGCCGCTGGGATGATACCAAATAAATATCCCATAACAATGTCTGGCCGCCATCTTGTTAGCGTGGAGCTGAATGAACTCTTTGTAATGTTAGGTCATTGTATGTAAACTGTTTTAATCTGTTATGTGAACTGATCTATTTGTAAAAATATAAAGTATATATTCTATTGCTCATTTGTGTGATTATATATGTGATGTTCCTATATTATAAAACTGTTATGAAGCATTGTACTGTAAGTATCATCGAGAGAAAGACTATCGCCTTAAACAGGTTTCAAGGAAGTAAAAATATATGTAAATTGACTTGGCTGAAAAAGATTGTGAACAGCTGTCCAGCCCTGTAAAAGAATTCTGGGATATGATTGTATTCCTATGTTTGAACGGATAATATACAATCCCCCCTAGTATTGCAAAAAAAAAAAATGCATTTTAAAAACAGTGTTTGAATGTATGTCACAATACAGTGTTCTATAAGCTCACACTATAATGTTTACCACTATAAACGAATAGCTCTCACCAAGTATACAGCCCTTTAAAGTACAGTATTTCTGGCTTATGAAACACAGTACAGGGAGCCCTTAGAAAATCAACGTAGGTCAGACTGGAAAATGCAGCCGGATAGTGTTTCCGAATTACTGGAAAGACTAACAAACAGAGAATGGGTGGAGAACAATTACATTAAATGCACGTAGTAAATCGAAGAACAGAGAAATAAAATGAAATGTCTGAAATCATACAGTAGTTTTGCTGAAGTCCATGATATAAATACATAACATGCTTCACTTGTTATATTAATCACATTAAGGCTTGCAGAAACACCAACATGGAAAAGAGATACACAGTATATGTGTTTGTAACAGGGAAGCAACCCTGTCTCAATGAGGCTGCAATAGAAAGCCTCAGTGGTCTGAGAAACCAGCTGGGAGATGGTTAATTGTAGCTAAACAATTAACCTGTCTCCACCTGATAATCAGACAGGTTTAAAAACTCCTGCTGACACTGCACCCAGGGAGCCTTGAGCACACAGGAGGGCTGTGTGTTGACAGCAAGACACGAGGAGACAGACCTCTATGCCTGGACACAGAGGATGCAGGACCCTCCCAGAGGCTGGACCCTCAAGCAGACAACTATCCAGACCCCGGAGACTGACATGAAAGGCCACCTGCATTGCGGTACCTTTTGAGACTATAGGGTGATAGGCTGGTAAGGGGATTTTCCTCCCAGTCTTGAAGAGAGGGGCTGGGAAGTGAGTTAGCCCTTACACAGGGATAAGTGTTTGTTTATTTTGTTTCTTTTTATATGCTTTGCCTTGTTAAAGGGACAGGCTGAATAAAACCATGTTTTAATTTCCCCAAAACTGTCTCCTTGTGTGTACATCTGCACCTCCCTCTGACAGTGTTATACAAATGTCTCTGATTATTTCAACAGTACATACATATGTGCTATATTGTCAATTCTGCCATTGAGTGCAATAGCTATTGTGTCTGTCCATTCTTTAGCAATATGTACGATACAGCCATTATCCATCAAAACACCAATACAAACGGCAGTTCTGTCAGTGTTCTGGTCCCCAATACAGATAGGTTATAGTGAGACATTCTCTTACACTGATTTTGCCCAGTTTTGCAGCCAGGAGATTTTGGTTAATAGACTCCATGGTGTTTCAAACATTAAACAATTAGTGAAAACTTACTTGAGAAAAACGTAATACTTCAATAAAATACATTTTTGGTAACCATGTGAATTCATTTTCCTTTCATAATAGAAACAAATTAGCAACATATCTCTTGACTATAAATAAGATGGACGACTTGCACCTGTGCTCTAACAAACGAACAAACTAACAGACATAACTGAACTCATGAGATCTCCTTCAACATCACAAGTCCCACAATTCTTCCCCTGTGAGAGGTATGGAGAGATGTCACTGTAAGCAACATGAGTATTAGACATGTATGTACAGTATGACAACATAAATAACACAACATCCAAAAGTTACTTCATTAACAAGATTGTATATCCTGTGATTCACCACATCGAGACATTCCAGGCATTCTTATTTTCTACTAATTATTATTGTACATTGTTAAAATAAAAAAGTGAACAAGCTTACATTAAACCAATACGGCTGTTAGTGACACACGGATATAATATGGTTATTTGTAGCTTACTTTAAATCTTTGTTTCACCAGCAGTATTTATTTCTTTCAAATAAAATGTCCATATTATAATGATTTCTAATTGCACAGTGAGGCATATTGTAAAGTAGTACACTCTATCAATAAATGTTGTATGTTGCATCAGTTTAGAATGCAAATGCTGAAATGTGTGAATTTACCCATTGAAAGAAGAATATTGCCTATCTTGCCTATATGTGTGAACACTAATTCCTCCGCCCCCCCCACCCCCCCCCCCCCAAAAAAAATACAACCTCTCTCTACAATCTGATCAGTATCATTTCAGTGATTCAAAGAAAAGTGTGCAGGGAAAGTTGTGTGGCCACTACTTAAGCACAGAATATTCACTGAAGTCTTTAATATTTCATGTTGATGGGCATTTTTCTGTTAAGTAACAGAGGTATATTAAAGCTGCATTTTAATTTTCTGCTCCATTCTCTTTTCTGTAGGTGCCATTTCTGAATTTGCTAGTACATGTAGAGTTTTACAACATAAACTGCCAGTATTTGAGACCCAACAGATATAGTCAGATAGTTAAGGACAAATATGGACCACTTTACATATTATGCCTGTTCATTCCCCTTGATTTGTTTAGTTCTGGGGATTTGGGTATGATTCGCTATTTGTTATCTATAAGACACAGATTAAATGTATATGCAGTAAGTGTATTTTGCCTTCATCACTTCTGTTGATATGTGATTAAATGTATCCATTACCCTCATAGTAAATAAGTTATTTTTTATAATCTCCATACTTGTGGACGTCTTGTAATGACAAAGAGATTTTTAAAAATGCTGTTTTTTGACCACCGAGAACACTTTCTGTTTTTAGTGACTGAACTTCTTGTATACAACACCTCTCTCCATCAAGCAATCCTGGGCTGCTGAACTGGCTGCTGTTGCTTTGGTGTCTGTGCTGCAGGAAGCTGGACAGAGAATACAAAGTCCAACCTCTCCTTGTCTAATATCATGTGGTCCTTTGATTCTTCAAGCAGTATTGAGGGGACAGTAAGCAACCTCCAGTCTGACTGTAACCAGAGCCTGTAGATTCTTGCAGGATTCTGAAATATCTACCTCAGACCTTGTAACAAATATATGAGGTGCAGAAATACTGGCAGCATTGCATAACGGTAATGAGTGCCAATGGGGCAAAGGGGCATAAAGCTTCATTTAAATAATGGCGGCTGGTAATGGCATACTGTAGTGTGCATAAGCTCTGATAGCTGCAGGGTTTATGAAAATGGAGCAAGAGGGGCAAATTACATGAAAGACTTGGCAAGCAAAAATATGAGAGGCCATGTACAATAAGTCATTTTATGTGGCCCCTTATCTATTTTTCCAATGTATAAATATTGTGACCCTAAGATCATTTCACTTGTCTTTGGTGTTCTGAACTATTTTAGTGATCTTCTTCTCCAGGTGGCCATCCCAAAATGTGACCTATAAAAGTGAAGTACACCCAATGAGGCTTTCCCATTGACCAATAGAATTACCTTCTTTCCACGTATCATTCTCTTACTGAAGCATCACAACTTTATGTTGACTCTGCCACTGCGCTGTCACTTTGTTTGGACATCTTTAGGTCAGATATGACCCTTAAAGTGGTTTCAACTTGGGTGATTGTCAGTATCTACTATCCATCATTTGACTTTATTGATTTCAATGCCTTCATTATACTGAGTAGAACTACTTAAACCATTATACAACTTTACTAAATTATTTCTCATTTTGTTGTCTGTCCCCCCCTGAGTGTGGTGAGTGTTGTACGTGTTTTTTCTTATTTGTTAAAGGCCTTCTGAAACTTCCTTTAAGTATATATATTAGAAATAGCCGCGTTAGTCCAGTTGCGATAGTGAAGAGTAAATAAGTACTTTAGTATTAGGTGTTACCAGTATCGCTGACCTGAGGAAGAGAACTCTCGAAAGCTTGTCTTATAATATCTATTGTTTGTCCAAATAAAAAATACCGAAGTACTCATTTACTCATTGACACTGTAAGTGTATATAAATGGACTGGCCACTGGCCACAGTGACTCACTGGGGCATTCCACACATTACCATTCATAATGCACTTTACTATTATCACTTCACTAAATCTCAAACAATTTCTTATCAATTTACCACATTTTTACAAAAGTGCAATCTTGTGTGTTGACTAAAAGCCTGCTGTGTGGCTTTGCTGAAGAGTCGCTGTAACTCCATCTGTACTGATGTACTTACCTAGTATATTTTAGACATTTCTGTGGCATGCTCCTGGACTCTGTCATGCTCTATAAATGAATGATTATAAGTACAGATAATTTGAGCGTTATCAGATTTTCTCATTGCTGAATAGTGTATATTTGCCCGTCCATGCTCTCACTAGGGAAAAGGTAAAGCTTTTGATGCCTGGGAAGATACCCGGGGGCAGGGCAATAACACATTGCTGGTCAATTGGCAATGAAAGAGTCAACTTGCAATGTAAATAAATGAGTGACTAGGCTTTTCCTAAAAGAATAACAAATTCTAGGATTTCCAAGACCTTCATATTAACATTTGTGGCCCCAAATATACATTTGAAGACCATATTGCAGATTGAAACATTTACCTTTGACAAATTCAACCCCAAGCGCTCCATGTGACAAATCTACCTTTTCGGTATATAATTAGGTACAGCTTTAGTCAACTTTGGACAACATTAATTTGTTATTTAAGAAAAGCCAGACTATAATAGGCCCAATTTATTTAAGGTCACTGACAGCTGAAAACATCGCTGATGGAAGATAACGTCCAGCTGAGAGTGTTTGGGTCACGTCAGGGTAAGCGACGTCCGCTTCTGATGGACCCAATTTAAAATGAATGTAGTGAAATAGTCCCGTAAATTCCCATAAATTCCCCTACGTAATGCTTGTCCTTCCTTATTTATCACGGGTCCTGTCCAGCCACATAAGTAAATAGATGACTACCTTGTTTCGAATGCACGACAGAGTTCCCCATGTTACAGCTAAATCCATTCTCCCCCGGTGACACGCCATCACTTTAGGTGACAAACCGCCTGTCTTATACGTTTCTAAATACTTAAGATAACAAATATAATTAGATCAAAAAAGATAAATTTTGCTGCAAAAACTTTGACCATCAAATACATTATTAATCTCCCATATCATTCTGATGAAAATTGCAGTCATGAATCTTCCGGTGAATCTCTAGGGTGGATCTACAGAGCTCATTTAATGACTTAATGATACATTAACTTCAGTTAACGTCTTGGTAAGTGCCAGGGGATCTTCCACAGGAGGAGAATACGTAAGTGCTCTAAACAGCCATTGCGAACCTGACTTCCATTGCGAACCTGACCTTCTGCAATCAAAGTTTCTATGACTTAGTGCCCCAGTCATTGGCGTACCGGTGGTATCACCCTAATCAACTTTATTTTCTCATCAGGCTTATCCCACAGATCTGAAAAACTGACAGAATTCTCCCAGCCTTAAAAAGTGGGGACAACAACAACTACAGCACAGTCATGGGAAAACGTGTCCACTGAAAATTAAGGGATTACTTTCCCAAGACAAACTTCCTTAGCAAACGCCAATCTGGCTTTCGCCCCAAACACTCCACGCTAACTACCCTGCTAAAAGTTTGCAATGAGATCCAGTGTGGAATGGAACGGGGACAACTCACTGGTGCAATATTCCTAGATTTTGCAAAGGCATTTGATACTGTTGATCATGTTATCCTGCTTAACAAACTCCAGAGCTCTGGAATAGAGAAGCATGCTTTAAACTGGTTTCAGTCCTACCTATCAGGTAGATCCCAACATGTGTCCATCTCAGGCTCCAATTCTAACCCCTTGGACATCACCTGTGGTGTCCCGCAAGGCTCTGTCCTGGGGACCCTACTCTTCTCTGTGTTCATCAATGATCTTCCCACAGCTTGTAAGGAAGCCTCAATACACATGTATGCAGATGACACAATCCTATATGCACACAGCCATAGCCTCTCCGACCTTGAACACATACTTCAATCTGACTTTTTGAGACTTGAAAATTGGATTTCTCAAAACAAACTGTTTTTAAAGACTGATAAGACTGTAACAATGGTATTTGGGACTAAATTGTTAAAGCTTCCAATGACTGAGCTCCAGATCAGAACCAACACTAAAACCACCCTAACTCCTGTTACTAGTTTCAAATAACTGGGCATATGGTTTGACTCCCATTTAACATTTGGAATGAACATTGATACCCTGACATCTAAAACATATGCCAAACTAGGTGTACTTTACAGGAACAAATCCTCCCTAAGTCTGCTAGTCAGAAAGCGTATCGCACAGCAGATGCTGATGCCAATTATCGACTATGCGGCATAGTATATGGCAAGGCACCTCAAACCCACCTTAGCAAACTTGACACCCTCTACAATTCAATATACCACTTTGTTCTCCAATGCAACTACAACACACATCACTGCGAAATGGTCAAAGAACTAGATTGGTCATCACTAGAGTCTAGGCGCAAAGTTCATCTTTCCTGTCTTGCCTTCAAATACTTTCTGGCAAGCTACCCATCTATCTGAACAAGCTCCTCACCCCTACCACATGCAGCACTTATCATCTGAGATCTGACTCCAAAAGACTGTTCAAGGTCCCAAAGTTCAGCAAAGTATCCGGCCGTTCTTCCATCTCTTACCGTGCACCCCAAAATGGGAACAATCTACCGGAAGCCTCCACCAGTCTAAATTCTTTCAAAACCAAAGCTGTTTCACATTTTAATCTGGTCTGTAAATGTTACATACGCCCATAATATATATTATCTGTAACTATGCACGCAATGTCTTGTATATAATGTAAACCCTGCTCACTT
This sequence comes from Ascaphus truei, assembly GCA_036426205.1. NCBI lineage: Eukaryota > Metazoa > Chordata > Amphibia > Anura > Ascaphidae > Ascaphus > Ascaphus truei. Next base: position 31,121 of record WSYH01002991.1, read on the forward strand.
ATGTAACTGTATTTGTAACAAAGTACTATTTGTCATTTTAACTCTATGCCCAGGACATACTTGAAAACGAGAAGTAACTCTCAATGTATTACTTCCTGGTAAAATATTTTATAAATAAATAAATCTGTGAAAACGGCTGTGGTTCAAGAACTCCTATCACTACAGGCAAGTGACACTAAAGCTTGTAATGTATATAAGAGTTCAATCTTCAGCCACATGAGTAAAATATAATTGTAGTACTCACAGTTTGGTGAAGTCTGTCCTCAGAAGCGTGCATCCAGCAAGGAAGTAGAGCTGAAGAGAGATCCGAACATGGAGAAAAAAGCAGAGCAAAGCTTTCCAAAAAACTGGGGCTAAGGAAATCGGAGGTTAAAAAATGACTTTTATTAAGGGGGTGACAACCTGGTGGTGCCTGAGACACTAGTTGACAAAGCGCTGCAATGCCGCAAAACGCGTCTGAGTACTAACCAACCTACCACCATGTTATCACCCCCTTAATAAAAGTCATTTTTTAACCTTCGATTTGCTTAGCCCCAGTTTTTTGGAACGCTATTCTCCGCTTTTTTCTCCATGTTTGGATCTATCTTCATCGAATTAGTAAAGAGAAGCGATCCTTAGACTGGGCTGTGAATAGGTCCTTAGACTGGGCTGTGAATAGGTCCTTAGACTGGGCTGTGAATATGTCCTTAGACTGGGCTGTGAATAGGTCCTTAGACTGGGCTGTGAATAGGTCCTTAGACTGGGCAGTGAATAGGTCCTTAGACTGGGCTGTGAATAGATCCTTAGACTGGGCTGTGAATAGGTCCTTAGACTGGGCTGTGAATAGGTCCTTAGACTGGGCTGTGAATAGGTCCCTAGACTGGGCTGTGAATAGGTCCTTAGACTGGGCTGTGAATAGGTCCCTAGACTGGGCTGTGAATATGTCCTTAGACTGGGCTGTGAATAGGTCCCTAGACTGGGCTGTGAATAGGTCCCTAGACTGGGCTGTGAATAGGTCCTTAGACTGGGCTGTGAATAGGTCCTTAGACTGGGCTGTGAATAGGTCCTTAGACTGGGCTGTGAATATGTCCTTAGACTGGGCTGTGAATATGTCCTTAGACTGGGCTGTGAATAGGTCCTTAGACTGGGCTGTGAATATGTCCTTAGACTGGGCTGTGAATAGGTCCTTAGACTGGGCTGTGAATAGGTCCTTAGACTGGGCAGTGAATAGGTCCCCTAGACTGGGCTTGTGATAGGTCCCTAGATGGGCTTGTGATAGGTCCTTAGACTGGGCAGTGAATGTCCCTAGACTGGGCAGTGAATAGGTCCTTAGATGGGCTGTCTGTGTGAATAGGTCCTTAGGACTGGGGCTGTGAATAGGTCCTTAGACTGGGCAGTTGAATAGGGCTTAGACTGGCGGCTGTGAATAGTCCTTAGCTGGGTGTGAATAGGTCCTTAGATGGGCAGTGAATAGGTCTTCCTATAGGAATGCAGTGAATAGGGCCTTTAGACTGGGCTGTGAATAGGTCCTTAGACTGGGCTGTGAATAGGTCCTTAGACTGGGCTGTGAATAGGTCCTTAGACTGGGCAGTGAATAGGTCCTTAGACTGGGCTGTGAATAGGTCCTTAGACTGGGCTGTGAATATGTCCTTAGACTGGGCTGTGAATAGGTCCTTAGACTGGGCTGTGAATAGGTCCCTAGACTGGGCTGTGAATAGGTCCTTGGTCAGTGTTGTTAGTGCTGTCTCAGTGGAGTGTGAGCAGGGGGCTTGGCCATTACAGAGGCCCCGCTCTTCCCCAAGGCATTTAATTTAAATGCCGGGGATGGCGTGGGGCCTCTGCAAAACTCCCTGACCTCACTAACCTTACCATCCAGCAACGCGTTGTCATGGCAACCCGGCGTCAAATAACGCAGCGGGGTCACGTGATATCATGTTGCTGGTGTAATGCAGGAGGGGGCGCTAGCACGGGGGGGGCACAGGGCAAAAACGTTGCGCACCTCTGGTGTAGATAACCGCAACCAGATGACAAAGAGTCAAGCAGGGAGTTGGAGGAGAGAAAGTGAGTCATGTGGATGTATACAAGTCGCTCAATTGGAGGCAAAGGGAAGAAGAGAGAAAGTGCAGTAGAGTAGTTAGAAAGGGAGGCTGGGTTTAGGATTGGCGTAATGAGTGTATGTTTAAAAGAAGATGGGAATATGCCTGAGATGAGAGAAAGACAGGGGATAAAAAGTGAGTTAGGCTGGGGCATAGTGTGCCACAGATGGAGTGAAAATGATGGGAGGGAATAGGATTAAGGGGGCAGATTCTAGAGTGAGATGATGAGAAGACCATGGAGACATCATCCTCAGTCTCAGGGAGAAACAAGCTGCGTGTGGAGCTTGATATGAAGAGATTTCCATTCTGAATGACATCATCTTATCTGTGGGTAGGTGGCAAGGTCTTGGGCCATGAAGGTAGAAGGGGGTGCAGGTTTAGTTGGGCAGAGAAGGGAGTTAAAGGTGGCAAATAGGCATTGAAGGTCAGAGGATAGAGTTATTCTAAGTGAAGAAAAGTAGGTTTCCTTAGCAAGAGAAAGAGCAGTATTATAGGAGGAGAGTATGAATTTATAGTAGAGAGAATAGTCTTTAGAGTGGGATTTCCTCCAATATCCTTCAGCAGTGTGTGGGCACTTCTGGAGGTAGCAGGTGTGCCATGGTTGTTGATTGAATTGTCATGGGTAATGTTTGAAGGGTGAGAAGGACAGGGAGACAAAGGGGGGCATGACATGAAATGTCCCGCATGATGAAAGTAGTATGCCTACTCCTGCGCCCTATCTATACCCTGGCGTGGGGGGGTGGCTAAGAGAAAGACCACCATAGTAGGGCAGCTAGGGATGTGGTGTGTGAGGGGGTGGGCAGGTCTCTGTATTGCTAGGAGGTAGGGTGCGAAAGCTAGAAATGAATAAGTCATGTATTGCTGTCATTTATTGCAGACAGATTGTGTGTTCCAAAGAGCACAGCACAAAGGGAAGGGAGAGGTGAGATGAAGATGAGGTTGGATTCATTGGCAGTGCGTGGTGAGGAAACTTTTGGGGTAGGATGTGGGGCGTGAAAGGATTGGAATGTGGATGGGGCCAGGATTTCAGGACATGTCGCCACAGAGTAGGAGAGGAGAGAGCAGGACTTGGATTTTGTTGAGGGATGAGGGTGTGATTTATTTTAGTGATGGGGGGCTCTTCATTAGTAGACCTGATAAATACTTATTTGCTTACTTTAACGTTATAGTGAGGGTCATGATTTTTTTCTACAATAGAGCAAAACAAATTACACAAACATACAGATAAAATGAATACAAGAAATGTATGTAAATGTAATTATCGCAGTCATATTCCTTACAGTAGCACATCCATAGCGATGGAAAAACTTGATGATCCCAATTTGCTTCACATTGCTTCTGGAATTTGATCATTAATTACCACATTCTCAATAAAGGTAATTGTGAGAACTTTTAAGTGCGTATTTTTTTAAAATTTAAATCTGGAAATAACGAGGCAAAAGTTGGCTATTTAAAATTAACAAAACCATATTTTTTTACTTCTTTACAAACACCAGCTATCTACATTATTCTTATGACTATGTGGATCTCATATTTTTTCTCTCTTTTTCTCCTCTTTATTTAGATATAGCGTCACAGAACCCTCTAGTTGATTGGCTGTACCTGTTTACAGATACTCATAAATCCTATATTAACATCGCGGAACGTCTTTCCTGTGTTGGTGAAAGTTGTTATTTTTGCCACGTTAAAGGAAAATTAGGGTGGCGTATTTTATAGTGAAATAGCGCAAACAAATTTGATTTAACCAAACATGTTTCTTATTTAGGTTAATTTAGCTGAAAACAGTGAGATCATTTTTTGTTTTTGATAAAACCTGTTGTGAATGTTACAGATGTTTATTGGGTTCAGGAATGCACAGAACCGTTTCAGGCGTACGGTGGAAATCTTTGAGTGTATAACACTTCGCTGATTTTACCTGCCCCCGTTTCTAAGCCGACCTTTCTTGGTGACAAAAAACATAAATACATTTTCAGTGAGGAAGAGCTAATTCCTTCTAATAGCGTAAGCCCTTCCTTCTTAGTTCCCCTAAATCTAACCTGATTAATAGGGCTTGCTCTAAGGTATTTCTAGTGCATTGTATCCTGAAATGATTCAAGTGGCTTACACAATGATATTCAGACTGCATAAGCCCCTTGATTCCTGCAGCGTCTGTCCTGCTTTTCTGACAAGCCAAATGACTTACAAAGCTCCTACTATAGGTCACAGTTCTCATACTCAGCAATTAAAAAAGGAACAAAGTTTTTACTTTATGTTTATGCTAAAAACCATGCAAATAGAAAAAAAATCTTGCTATAGTTTAGGTTACTTTGTCTCCTACTATTTAACAGTCTTTTAATTCACGGAATATATTACAATGTCCCACTCCCATTATCCTCTCTTAAATGTGTTTCTTTTTAAACACTTATGTAGCCCCCTTTCCTCGTGACTTGGGCTGCGTCCATAGAAGGGCAGACCGCGCTGATGCGTCTTCACGTTGAGCGATCGGACTGCCTAAAGGCAGTGATCGCGTCTATACAGCGTGTGGGCGCGCGGAAGCTGGAGGGGCACGAGATGCGCGTGAAATCAGTCAAAACGGATTTTTCGCGCGATCGGGCGGTCACTGGCCCCCCATAGATACGACTCCTCTGCACGGCTGCTGTGTCTATGGACGCAGCCTAAGGGATCTACGTGTGCTGGATACCTGTCTGGCGTACAGGTGGCCTGATCCTCCGCCCCTGGGAGCCTGGGGTGATCGCATTCTCTCTGGTGACAACGCCTCCACCTGGGAGGGATCCTAGCGCAGCTGGATAACCCCTCGCAGGACCCAGTACAGCCAGGGGATAAGTATACACACGCTGGTGTAACAATCTTATCTTTCCTGACACATATAATAACACAATAACAGTACAGGCCCCACAATGCAATACCCACACACTATATATCTACACACCCCGGTGGGACCCCCAAAGTACTGAGGTGCCTGGGCACTTAGCCACTCTAGTGTCCACAGACAAGGCACACCCAAAGAGTGTGTGTGTGGAGTAGCGCTATCCCCTGTGTATGGCCGTTGGTGCACGTTGGGTACCTTCCTGGTCTCAGGCCAAACCGCAACGTGATCCCACGCTGTGGGGTCGGTCTGATCCTCTTCCTCTCCATCCCACAGGCGTCCGCCTCTTGAGGGAGCTCCCACTGTAGGGTGTCCCGTAATGCCTATGTTTGCCTGTGGTCTGGTCCCAGACCGCAGGCCGCGCAACCGCATGGCTTCTGTCACCGGTGTACTATCACTACAGAATGCTACTGGGGAAGCGTCCCTATCTACGTGCCTTCCCTGCAGCAGCCACAAGCTGAGGTGAGTCGGGCCTAGCTGGGACCTGGTGGGGGTATCTGGCCTAGTCCGGGAGCCACTTGCACCCCGACACTACCTACTCCCTCGCAGTCCCTGCTCCAACTGGCGCGCGGCTCTTCTTCAAACTGTACTCTCTCCCCTGCGTGGATCTGTTATCCCTATTGACTGTGCTGCGCCATGTGATGAGCAGCCCCTCAGGCTGCTGGGACATGTTGTCCTTTGTGGAGCATCCCCTGAGATGGCCGAAGCAACTCTGCTCTATTACACATGCGCATGGCTTCTATTGCGCATGCGCGATCGCCTAACATGGCAGCGCCCTGATAGGCGGTCCGCTGCAGAGATCCAGAGCACTGGAGCGCTCTCCACACCTAGCCGGGTCTGCCTGCAGCTCCGGCGGCACCCGGACACTCCGGCAGCTCCCCCACCCACAGCAGAGGTAGGCGGGGAGCCCAGCTACATCTATTTCAAGATAAGTAGTCATCCTATATCCCACAGCAGATTCGGCCTATTATTTCTCCTTATTCTATTAATAATGTTCTGTTCCTCTTTTGTTCCTTTTGCAAAGCACATGTTGCTGGCTATGTGATCAGTACTAATTATTAAACTGTGCCCTGACTGTAAATATCCACACAAGCCCTTCCAAGTAAAGCCATATCTCACTTATACCTTCTGACCATACATTGACACAATCATGTTAGGATGGCATATATGTGTGAATTGTGTAAGGCAGGGGTGCGCAAACTGGGGGGTGCAAGATTATATAGGGGACGCGTGCTGCGTGCGGGGAAACCTGGGGGCGGGCAGAGCTGTGCACGGGTGGCCAAGAAGCTCATAGCAGAGGAGCAGCCTCAGCACGGTCTTGCAGAGGGGGTGGGGCTTCTCTCTGCACACAGACAAGCCCTCCTTCTCTTGCTGTCTGTTTCCCGCCCCAGTTTTCAGCAGCATGGGGGATTCAGAGCATGTTCCCCCCCAGGTGAAAGTGTGTGGCATGATTATGATTGTGTGTATGTGTTGTGTCTGTGTTGGTTGCGATTGAGTGTGTGTTGTGTGTGATTGTGTGTGTTGTGATTGAGTATGTGTGTGTTGTGTCTGTGTTGGTTGTGATTGAGTATGTGTGTTGTGTGTGTGTTGTGTCTGTGTTGGTTGCGATTGTGTGTGGTGATTGTGTGTGTGTTGGTTGTGATTGAGTATGTGTGTGCTGTGATTGAATGCAGAGGTGCGAAAACTGGGGGGCAAGATTATTTAGGAGGGGCGCAGGCAGCATGCGGCGAAACCTGGTTGTGCGGGCCGGCAGACGCTGGGCGCGGAAGGGCGAAAAAGCTGGGCGCGGATGGCCAAGAAGATGTGCGCGGGCGGGCAGCTAAAGATGTGCGTGGGCGGCCGCACAGGATAGTGCAGGTGGCGGCCACGTGATGGTGTGTGTGTGCACACGCGGGGGCTTCAGAGGTACGGGGGAGGAGCACGCCCGAGCGCTGTGATGTCAAACACCCCTCCTTCCGGTGTCTGCCCTGCAATAGCGCTGTGTTCCTGCTCTCCTCAGCTGCCAACCTGCTTCATGCGATCCTCTGCAAGTGAAAGGGTCGGCTGCCACTATATCAATCATACTGTGAATGTACAGAAATGTTTAAAACAAACTGTGAAAACACAACATTGAAAACGGAAAAAAATAAATAAAAATACATAATACTGTAGGTAGGAGTGTGAATGACACTGGGGACAGCAAGCCAAAGAGCAAGGAGGGGAAGGAAAAAAAAGGGGGGGGGAGAGGGAAGGGAGATAGCAAGGAATTGGATGAATGCCCCCCCCCCCCTCCCCAAAGTATCGCCTTTATGCACGTACGCTCTCCCAAGCTTGGCGCTTGGGGAGACAAACAAAATGGACTTTGAAGCACGCTCAGCAGCAGTCAATAAACACACACACACAGCCACACACAGACACACACACACACAAAAATAACCCCGATCCACCCATCGGATTGGCAGAGCCGGAGAGAAACGTTTCTAAAAAAGCTATTTAGACATGGATTGGACATACGAGAAGGGCTTACAGAGTAGCAATGTGTGACGATCCTCTTCTAAGGTGTAGCAGGGCCGAATTTACCATTTTTTCCGCCCATAGGCACTTACCTTTTTGCTGCCCTGACCTCCTCCTCATGCAGCGTCCCAATGTCGCATGGCAACACATTTCCATGACAACAGGATGCTATGTGACATCACGTTGCCATTGCAACACATCGCCACGTGATATTGTGGTGTCATTTGATGCCTCGATGCTGCAGGAGGAGGTAAGAGACTTTTACAGAGGCCCCACTTTCACCCCCGGCAATCAGTTTCATTGTTGTGGGGAAGAGAGTGGGGTCTCTGTAACTGCAGTATTTGGCAATAGATGTGGTGGGTAGATTCAGCAATGTGCAGGGGGGTCTTGCTTGTACACACTCCCTGATGATAGCAGGACGAACCCTCAATGGAAATGAAAATAAAGACAATTCTAGTGCAACACTGTATGTTCACTATGGATATATTGAAAAGGCAATCAGTATTGCACTTACATGATCAACATGTGCTTAGACACAAAAACAATTGAGCGCATCATAGGGTTACTCCATCACCCCCTCCCGAGGTCGCGTCGCGTCACTTCGGTTCGGCCGTCGCGTCACTTCCGGTTTCTGTCGGCGAACGCAGAAGTGGATCCTCACGGTTCTGGGGCTAGTCTGGCCGCACTCTGAACTGCTGCAGGTTCACTCAACGCGTTTCGCTGGCGTGGCAGCTTCGTCAGGTGTGCCGATCTGAAGTGTAAGCTTCTTGGGCCATGTATATATGCCCCCTATCTGGCTCTGATTGGATGGATGCTTAATTCTCCACTTCCCACTTGGCTGTGAAAAAAGGTCTGTGATTGGCTAGGGGCGGGACTAACCGTGCATACTAATATCCATGTATATCACATTGAAATACATATAAAATGAAATACATATAAAATACATTGAGTGAACCTGCAGCAGTTCAGAAGTGTGCCAGACTAGCCCCAGAACCCGTGAGGATCCATTCTGCGTTCGCCGACGAAACCGGAAAGTGACGCGACGGCCGAACCGGAAGGTGACGCGACGCGACCTCGGGAGGGGGTGGATGGAGTCACCTATGCTGCGCATCAATTGTTATGTGTCTAAGCACATGTTGATCATGTAAGTGCAATACCTATTGCCTTTTCAATATATCCATAGTGAACATACAGTGTTGCACTAGAATTGTCTTTATTTCCATTTCCATTGAGGGTTCGTCCTGCTATCATCTGGGAGTGTGTACAAGCAAGACCCCCCTGCACATTGCTGAATCTACCCACCACATCTATTGCCAAATACAGGCTGTAATACCACTGGGATAATGTGAGTTCCCATTCATGATTCCTGCTCAGATTGCTGTATTCATTTAGACATATTGCACTATTTTGATATTCTTTCCCTTACATGTTTATGGTGATACCTGCGCTCCCCACAAGTTTCTCCACACCATTCTAAATAGGAGAAAACTGGATCTTCTCCTAAGAGGGTTGAGCAGCAAAGTTTGCCATTTTTCTTAATATTTGAGCACTATAGTAAATTATCACAATATCTGAGATTCATATATATATTTTCACCTTCACAAGTAGCGCCTCACAATTTTTGTTTATTATTTGCCACTTCGAGAACTCCCTGACTGTGCCCGGCCAACTTCGAGACCTCCCTGACCGTGCCCGGCCCACTTATAGACCTCCCTAACCGTGCCCGGCCCACTTCGAGACCTCCCTGACCGTGCCCGGCCCACTTATAGACCTCCCTGACCGTGCTCGACCCATTTAGAGACCACCCTGACTGTGCCCGGCCCACTTCGAGAAGTCCCTGACCGTGCCCGGCCCACTTCGAGACCTCCCTGACCGTGCCCGACCCATTTAGAGACCTCCCTGACCGTGCCCGGCCAACTTAGAGACCTCCCTGACCATGCCCAGCCCACTTAGAGACATCCCTGACTGTGTCCGGCCCACTTAGAGACCTCCCTGACCGTGCCCGGCCTTATGAGCATACCGAATTGTTGGTAGAAGGGGTTATGATTAATCAGGTTTGCCTTCTGCACATTACTATCTCTCTGCTATACCAAGGGCTCTTCCAGGCTCCAATCCTATTATGTGTTATTATGTGTTATGCTTCAGTACATGCAATTTACTTCTGGAACATTATATTTTATGGCACAATAGAGAACATACCTGCAGCACTGCACACAAATGACTGACACAGTAATATTGTACTAAAAGGGCTCTAATTATATATGGTGAAAGCCCAAAAGAAAAACACATAAAAACACAAATCCTGTGAACTTTCACTGGCTGTCCTGATTAGTGCGGAGGTTTTGTGTAGCACAGATATCCATTACGGCTATGTGTTCTTATGTGTCTTCCTTTTGTGAATGTCTAGGTAACCCCTGTCCCCCTGTCCCCTGTTCCCCTGTCCCAGACATTGGGGTATCATCTTCCTGGTGAGAATGTTTAGAGAGACTGTCTTCCTGCATTACCCTGTATGTGTCCACACTTTGGGGTGCTTTCACCATATGTAATTAGAGCACTTTTGGTACAATATTACTGTGTCAGTGTGGAGTGCTGCAAGTATTTATTATTTATTTAACCCCTTGCTCTCTCGTGTCTGCGGTCCCGCAGTAAAGTGTCCTGGTCCTCAGGACAATGCCCTTATGTGGCTTTCTACATAATGAAGGGGGGGGCTATATGACCATATTTGGTCATCTACATCATGGGCTGGACAGTGTTATGCGTCATGTCAGCGCCTTTTATTTCAAAACTGTGACAAAAAAGCACTAGTTTTATCATATAAGAAATTCTATTGAAAGTAAAGTTCTTTTGATTATTAAATCTGGTGCAGCTTTTGAACTAATATTTTTCCAGTTTTGTAACAGAACATTTCTGATAAATAAGCCTCATAGGGGGCCATTCACTAAGCTCCGTTAATTGGCTTTAAGAGCGCAAAGTATCCTTTAAGACCGATAAGGCTGCAGTGAGATTCACTAAGCAGTGATAACTGTGCTTTATCGGTCTTAATAGAAGAAAAAAATGTGTGATGCTCTCAAGACAATTGTGTAGTTTGAAAAAAATATATAATGAATTGGAAGACAACCTGTTGATATGTATATGTCCTATTGGATCAGGTAATCAGCTATCCCACAAGGCAATGAGGTAAGGATAGTTACCAGTTGATGATCCCTGGATATTGATTGAGGCAAAGCTGGAACGGACTCACTTGGGAAAGCAGATTCCACGATGAAAAGAAAGTCCTTGTAGATATCCAGCACCTCCAGGTTGAATGTGCCTCCGTTGTAGAAATCTTCACAGACAGGGAGAGGGAAAAGAACGGAGCACTATCTCCAATGCTGTAAAAAACAGCCAATAAACCACAGGGTATGCGTTCCCAAAATAAAGCTATTTAATGGGTCAAAATCAGTTACAATAAGCACACCAACGAGTTTCAGACCTTAGTGGTCCTTATCAGACCACTAAGGTCTGAAACGCGTTGGTGTGCTTTGTAACTGATTTTTGAGCCATTAAATAGCTTTATTTTGGGAACGCATACCCTGTGGTTTATTGGCTGTTTTTACAGCATTGGAGATAGTGCTCCGTTCTTTTCCCTCTCCCTGTCTTTATCGGTCTTAAAAGGTCTTTTTTTAGCCCTCGGCGCAAAATGCGCACGATCAGGGTATTGCGCTGCTTTTTGCCAGTACTACAGATTCACTAAGCAGTGCTAAGTAAATCGGCCTTAAAAAACGCGCCAAACAAACGCGCCAGCTAAAGGCAGACGCAAAAGGAGCTGGACTTAGAAATGTTTTCTTTGTCTACCTTTTTGCTGGCACACCATACATACAACAGGCCCGCGGGGTGCCGTGTGATCCCCGAGGGACAACGGGGGTCCCCGGGGGGTGTCCAGGGGTCCCCGCGGCACCAATGGTGTGCCCCCAAAAATTAAACAATACTCTAAAAAAATACCCCCGTCCCCTAACACATACACTACATTAATGGGCAAAATTACTATTATCCACATATGGATAATAATGCATTTGCCCATTAAATATACATTAATCACAATAAAAATATTAAATACATTTTGTACTCACACTTGTGCGGCACCCACGATGAAGGCCACCCATATCTTCCTCTCCCGTCCATACACTGGGGTGCTGAAAAATATACATAATAAGAACAAGTGCCAAACTAATGTCCCCTAACCCCTTAATGACCTTAGCGGTTATTAACCGCTACAGTCATTCTGGGGTTAAGCAACCCTGACCCGATACCCACCCTTCACCCATTTATTTGTACAGTGGCTTCATCATGTATATATATATATATATATATATATATATATATATATATATATAAATTATTATATAATTTATTATATATATATATATATATAAAATATATAATATAATATATATATATATATCTGATTATCTATATATTTGATCTAACACAATATACAAATAAATACTGTACATGGCCAAATACAAATCTCTCCAAATATCAAACAGCACCAAGCAAAATCAATATCTAAGAAATCAATTACAAACACTCATTTGACAATGTGTACATGATACAATTAATCTGTGCATCATTATATCTATGTCAACCAATGCTCCAAATCAAATACACTAATCCAAACAAGATACAAATACAATCATTAAAGAAAAACAAAGCATCAACACAATTAAATTACCATCATTAATCCATCCCAATCTTACATCCAATCAATTACACCTTCAAATCCTACAAGCAAACCATTGTGAAAAATAATCTATGTCAAAGTAACCATCACACTAAATCTATCTTCCAAAAATAAGCCAATAAAATAATCTATAGCAACCAGCCTTTAAATAAACATTAGCAAAAATGAAATGTACATTAGAAACACATTTTTACACAAAGCAGCAAATTGCAATTCCAAAAAACATCAAACAAGGCAAGCCAATAAGTTTTTTAATACCTGTATTTTGTTCATCTATGTTACAGACTAAATACAGGTGCAATAAGAGCATCAAAAAAATGGAATCAAATTAAAATCAACATACAATACAACCACTGATTTGTCCTGTACGTATGTATATCCATAGTGATATACATAATTCAGGGCAAATAAATGGACATTAAAAAAATGGACTCAGGAAAAAATTTAAAAAACCGTAAAGCCATTTCTGATTGGCTGTACTTTCATGCCTTTAAATGACGTCATCATTTTTTTTTTGTCGGCCACAGCACATGGTTTCACGGCCCAATCAGGACCGTGAGAACCATATGACGAAAATGTGACGTCATAGGCCTATAAAAGCCTATGTCGTCTCATTTTGAAGCTAGATGCCGAGGAGGAAAGACCTCCTATGGAAGAAAGAAGACCAGGGCATGGCGGATGAAGATAAGAAGACCCCGGAAGAAGACAGAAGAAGACAGAAGAAGACAGAGAAGACCCCCACTATGGATTACAAATAGAAGAAAGAAGATACAGACACTTGTGGATTGTAAGGGTTTATTATTTTATGGTTACCTGGTTCCTGTTGTTGGATTACCTGTTCCAGTGCTTCCGGTTCCCCTTGATTTTTGTGAGTGGTTCATCTAATGGTAAGTAAACAAAATCAATGTATTTTATTTTTATTTTACAGGTTTTTTGGAAAAAAAATTCTGACGTCCATTTTTTTTTATGTCCATTTATTTGCCATGAATTTATGTATATCACTATGGATATACATACGTACAGGACAAATCAGTGGTTGTATTGTATGTTGATTTTTAATTTGATTCCATTGTTTTTGATGCTCTTTTATTGCACCTGTATTTATGTCTGTAAACTATAGATGACATACATACAGGTATAATAAAAATTTGTTGGCTTGCCTTGTTTGGATGTTTTTTGGAATTGCAATTTGCTGCTTTGTGTAAAAATGTGTTTCTAATGTACATTTCATTTTTGCTAATGTTTATTTAAAGGCTGGTTGCTATAGATTATTTTATTGGCTTATTTTTGGAAGATAGATTTAGTGTGATGGTTACTTTGACATAGATTATTTTTCACAATGGTTTGCTTGTAGGATTTGAAGTGTGTAATTGATTTGGATTGTAATTGATTGGTGATTGGATTAATTGATGGTAATTGAATTGTGTTGATACTTTGTTTTTCTTTAATGATTGTATTTGTATCTTGTTTGGATTTGTGTATTTGATTTGGAGCATTGGTTGACATAGTATACATAATGCACAGATTAATTGTATCATGTACACATTGTCAAATTGAGTGTTTGTAATTGGATTTCTTAGATATTGATTTTGCTTGGTGCTGTTTGATATTTGGAGAGATTTGTATTTGGCCATGTACAGTATTTATTTGTATATTGGTTAATCATGCATATACAGTATATATATTATAATATATATACATACATACATACATACATACATACATACATACATTCATACATTATATATATATATACACATACACACATGAAGAGGTATCAGTACCGTGTTAGCCGAGCTTCAATAATCAAAAAATAAATAGATGATACCGTTCTGTGGCTAACGAAATGCTTTTATTTGTGCGAGCTTTCGAGATACACTGATCTCTTCTTCCGGCGATGTTACAATGCATTGTAACATCGCCGGAAGAAGAGATCAGTGTATCTCGAAAGCTCGCACAAATAAAAGCATTTCGTTAGCCACAGAACGGTATCATCTATTCATTTTTTGATTATATATATATATGATGAAGCCACTGTACAAATAAATGGGTGAAGGGTGGGTATCGGATTAGGGTGGCTTAACCCCTTAATGACTGTAGCGGTTAATAACCGCTAAGGTCATTAAGGGGTTAGGGGACATTAGTTTGGCACTTTTTCTTATTGTGTATATTTTTCAGCACCCCAGTGTATGGACGGGGAGGAAGATGAGGGTGGCCTTCATCGTGGGTGCCGGACAAGGGTGAGTACAAAATGTATTTATTGTGATTAATGTATATTTAATGGGCAAATGCATTATTATCCATATGTGGATAATAGTAATTTTGCCCATTACTGTAGTGTGTATGTGTTAGGGGGAGGGGGGGATGTGTGTTGTATATAGCAATGTTTATTGGGGGCAATTGTCCCCAATAAACATGCTATTATGCCTTAATCCCTTCATTGCCTTAGTGGATAGCCGCTAGACCGTGAGAACCATATGACGAAAATGTGACGTCATAGGTCTATAAAAGCCTATGTCGTCTCATTTTGAAAGACCTCCATGCAGCTTCATTACCATAGCGGCTATCCGCTATGGTAATGAATTATTATTTATTGTTATGTGTTTTTTAATACTAGTGTACATGAGCAGGGTGTCTCCTGAGCTGAACCCCATTGGTTTCAGGTCCGAGGACCCCTTACTTCAGGAGTTACAGGCCCCGTTATGGGGTGCCGGTATCCCCTGCACTTTAAAGCTCCCGCGTCACGTGACCGGGACATTTACATTCTGCAGGGGATACAGGCACCCCATAACGGGGCCTGTATCTCCTGAAGTAAGGGGTCCTCGGACCTGAAACCAATGCGGTTCAGCTCATGTACACTAGTATTAAAAATCATATTTGGCCAGCACGATCGCCTGTAAGAGCCGTGCATTGAGACGCAGCGTCTCCATGCAGTTCTTACAGGCTGATTTTTTTATAACAGTTATCGTGCTAAATAACTTTAAGCGCGATATAAGGGGGGGAAGAAGGTGCTCGCGCGCTATGGCCCTTTTGGGCAAGGCCGGCCGTAAACGCGCCAAACAGCCTTAGTGAATAGCGCTTATGGCTTCAGCCTTTTGCGGCCGAGCGATGTAACCCATTTCAGCGCTAATTAACGTAGCTTAGTGCATAGGCCCCTTAGAGTGGAAAACGGAGAGGGACACAAGAGGGACCAAATAGAAGAAGTGAGGAAGTCAGGGGAAAGAGAGGACCAAGAAATAGATACGGGGACAAAGAGAGAAAAAGGTTGCACAAAACGAGGCAGGAAGCTTATGAGGATCCCAAATATAAAAAGATTGAAAAAGGGAATTACAGAAAGGAACATAGACATACAAGAAAGTGGGAGAGAGAAAGTGAGATAGATATCAATACTCATAACAAAGGGATTAAAAATGTATAATACAAGGGAAACTCAGTAATCTATGCTCAGAGCCGGAAATCTAATTTATTGAGTAACCAATAGAGAAAGAAACAGAACGATGGACAGACAGAATAGGGCACAATACTGGTAAACAATTAAGAGAGGAGGTTAAGTTTAAGGCCAATCAAATTTCTCTATTATGTTCATCAAAGAGGTACATTTATTGAATGTATTAATACTAGCACTGTGAATTATAACTCTTTCAAGTCTCCTAACATTTGGTTCACATTTCCCCCTATAAAAGATACATATATATGGCTGTATGAAACATTAAAACAATGAAGGCAGCAATTTCTTGATGAACTGTACATATTTCACAATGATGCGATTTGCTACTTAACATGATGCAAAAAAAGTTATTTTGCAATAATATGCACCAAATGTGTCAAATGGGGTTCTTATATCTGACAGCAAAGATAAAATACCCATGAGTGCATCTGCACGTCTTCCACAGATCCCCAATCCTGCACTATTCACTCCTTTGTCTTGTGTGAAACAGTGGTTAAACTGCAGACAAGGATTCTGGGTAGTTCCATGCAAATGAGCACCGGTGGGCATGTTTCTTTAGCTTCCTATTCCAATTATTATGTGGATTTTCTGGAGCTTTTTCCTGCTGCATTAAACAGCTCGTACAGCTAAACCAGGATCAGGGAAGATAATACCCCCAGCTCCAGGGCCCACACTTCCTGAGAAATTAGATTTTAAGTCACGCAGGCAAAAATACCTGTGCAAGGAAACTAATCTGGGTCCCCTGAGAAATAAAAACAAAACCAGGGGAATTACTGCTTTTAAGATAAAAACTTTGATGTGTCATATTATTATATCCCAATATCTATTCCCCAAGTTGCTGGCACAAAGTTGATGCAAGGTACCTTGATACATTGATCCTAAAAGATGCACAACTCATACATAATAAAACACCCTAACCATTTTACAAGTAATTTAGCTGAGTAATTTAGTTGTCTAATGGCTTAAAAAACAAAGCTATTTGTACTGTGGTTGCAGAATTTTTGCAAGTAAAATGTTGTGCTAAAACCCTTATTCTAAACAGTACATCAATTGACAGACATTTTCATGGCAGAAATAAAATTGTGAGAACTCTTTGGGTTACACATGTGCATTTAAATCACTGTATTGCTTTATGTGCAAATATGAAATCTGGTAGAGAAAATCCTGAGTTCCCAAAGGAGAAGTCAGAGTGATATGCAGGCCGAGACCAGGCCGAGACCAGGCCCCAGCAATGGATGCAGAGTTATTGATCACTTCTGGAAATGGAAGAAATGTGCTGAGGTAATGGTAGGCAAGTGCTTTTTTTCTTGCTGCCTTTGCACAATACTCTCTTCGGACCTCGGTAATTGGCCGGATCATTGTACTATTAAATATATATTCCACTCAGGCTGCATTTCTGTACAATGCGTTTGGTCACAAGAAATAGAAACAAGTAGGAGTAATAGCAAGACTTTCTGTCATTAACCAGCTCAGGTCCGGACGTTCCAGCACTGCCGGCATTACTAGTTTCGTAGCCCACTGGCTTGAGTTCCTATGATTGGCATACGGTATGTGCAGATGTATTAATGATCTCCTAGCTAGTAAGTGATATACACTAACCAGTTAGGACTATATGACTCTGTATTATCATGTGGGAGGATTCTGATGACAGTGGTAGAAGCTGTTGATGTTGGCCCTATGTTTTATTCTACTGACATTGAAAATGTGAGAACATTGTGGGCTACCAAATAATATTAATGGCTAATTTTTTATGCCAGCTCTTATGAATTCAATGGCTACTAATGTATACATCTAAAACGACATTTACTTCCAGCAGGGGATCTACAAGAGACCTGGTGTGTGTGTGTTGTGTGTGTGCGTGTGTGTGTGTGTGCGTGTGTGTGTTTGTGCGTGTGTGTGTGTGTTGTGTGTGTGCGTGTGTGTGTGCGTGTGTGTGTGTGTGTGTGTGTGTGCGCGTGTGTGTGTTTGTGCGTGTGTATGTGATGTAACAGTGCAGATTCAGTTTATCTCTTTAATATATACTGTGCTGCAGAACACTCCCACGTTCACTGCATCGTGTTTCTATTATACAGATGCAGCAGCAGGAATAATCTCACTACACTATTCAGCAACGGAGGTCACGGAAATAACACTGTTCTGGCAACTAAATCTGCATTCCAGCAATGTGTGCATTATGTCTGTAATATATAAAAACCAGCATCCTTAAACTGCCAGGTATTCAAACAAACACAAAAACACTTCAGTCCCTTTTCCGCTGCTGTTCGAGTACCCCATTATAATGTGCTACTATGTAAAACCTGCATTTGGATGACTTCAGAACATATAAGTCCATATTTACTAAGTGGTGCTATGACATAAATCCTTCTCTGGCGCTGTAAAACGCCCTCCAGTCATTCACTGGAAAGTGTCTATGAAAAAGCACTGCTAAGTACAGAAAACATACTGTACAAGTATTATTCTCCAGCGCTATTGCAGCTATTACAACACTGCACTATTTAATCAAATGTCCTATTTTATGTTTGCAGCCACATGGACAATACACGCATGTATACAATACATTCATGTATACAATACACGCATGTATACAATACACTGCATGTAAACACACTGACGGACAGCACTCTAGACCGAAATAGTATTGATACTGTGCAGTGTGCGCGGAGTGAAGTGAGCCCAAACAACCCCACTGCAAATCATAGAAACCCCAGAGTAGGCTCCAGCACACGCAAGATAGATAGACAAACGTAGAGAGTCTCAGAATAAGCCACAAATTTAATCACGTAAACAGCAAATTAATATACAAAATTGGAAATGCTAACTGACTACTAATGCAAAGTATACAGCGCTAATTATCACACAAATAAGGGGAAACAAGATATAAAGGGGAAGGGAAGTGTGGGGTACAAATGAGGGTATGGAGAGAGGACAACAGCACAACATATAAAGACAATGGGGTAGGATAAGAGGGGCAACGTTTCAGGGTAGAAACCCTTTCTTCTGGCCCGTTCCCCTGGGTCCAAAGAGACCTCAAGATACTTCCCTTAATCCTTGTCCCCCCTGTGAGAGACACAACTGGAAGCACAGCAAAAAAGTCACAGAATAATGCAAGCAACAGCAAGCAAAGCAGGAATCACCGCAGAAATCACTGAGTCATGTATACAATACACTCACGTATACAATACACTCACGTATACAATACACTGCACGTATACAATACACTGCACGTATACAATACACTGCACGTATACAATACACTGCACGTATACAATACACTGCACGTATACAATACACTCATGTATACAATACACGCATGTATACAATACACTGCACGTATACAATACACTGCACGTATACAATACACGCACGTATACAATACACGCACGTATACAATACACGCATGTATACAATACACTGCACGTATACAATACACTGCACGTATACAATACTCTACTCAAATGCAGAACGCAAATCTAAATCTGCGTTGCTTGTAAGCGATCAATATGCAGAACGGGCTATCAGTATACATTGCGCTTCAATCGATCAATATCAAACGCAAATCAGTATACATCTGCGCTGTAAGCGATCAATATGCAGAACGCTATCATATACATCTGCGCTGTAAGTGATCAATATGCAGAACGCTATCATATACATCTGCGCTGTAAGCGATCAATATGCAGAACGCTATCATATACATCTGCGCTGTAAGTGATCAATATGCAGAACCTCATCTATACATCTGCCTGGTAAGTGATCAATATGCAGAACGCTATCAATACATCTGCGCTGTAAGCGATCAATATGGCAGGAACGCCAATATCATATACATCTGCTTGGTTATCAAATATCGAAACGCTCAGACGACTGAAAACCTGACTAAAACTGAACAGTCCTTGGAAAGAACATGTGCGTGATTGTATACATGTGTAAATTGGTATACATGTGTGTATGGTAGACATACAAGTATGGTATACATGCAAGTATGTTACATGCGGGATTGTGAATGCTGTCATAGGACATGCAGTGTGATTGTAATCATGCGTGATATTGTATACATTGTGTGTATCATGTGCTCGTGTGTACATGCCATTGACTTTAAACCATGCGTGTATTGATATTATGCATGGTATTGGTATGACATGCATCCATGTATTTGTATATACTGCAGTGTATTGTATACGTGTGTGTTATTGTATACATGCAGGTGTTTGTATACATGTGTATTGATACGTACAGTGTATTGTATACATGAGTGTATTGTATTCATGTGTATTGTATACTAGTATTGTTACATGCAGTGTGTATTTTATACATGCGTGTTTTATACCGTGTGGTTATACAGGAGTTTGTTTGTACATAGTGTATTGTAACTGATGTAGTGTATACATGTGTGTATTGATACGTTGTGTATTGTATCGGTGTAGTATTGTATACGTGTGTGTATTGTATACGTGTAGTGTATTGTATCTGTCAGTGTATTGTAAACTGCTGTATTGTATACATGAGTGTATGTGTATACATTGTGTGTATTGTAACATGCATGCATTGAATACATGCTTGTATTTTATTCATGCATGTATGTATACATGCATCCATGTATTGTATACATGCGTGTATTGTATACGTGTGTGTATTGTATACATGCAGTGTATTGTATGACGTGTTATTGGTATAAGTACAGTGTATTTATTCATGAGTGTATTGTATCATGAGTGTATTTGTATACATGCGTGTATTATTACATGCAGTGAATTTGATACTCGGTTTGTATACATGGTGTATTGAATACATGTGTGTATTGTAATACATGTGTATACTTGTATACGTGTGTATATGTATACGTGTGTGTATTGTAATACGTGTCAGTGTATTGTATACGTGCAGTGTTATTGTATCCGTGGTGTATTGTATACTTGCGTGTATTGTATACGCGGTATTGTATACATGAGTGTATTGATACGTGCCGTGTATGGTATACGTGCATGTTTGTATGTACGCATGTATGTATACGTGCAGTGTATTGTATCATCGTGTATTGTATAACTGTTGTATTGTTACATGCGTGTATTGTATACGTACATTGTATTGTATACGCTACAGTGTATTGTATACATGAGTGTATTGTATAAATGCATTGTAGGTAATCACATGATGGTATTTTAAACATGCTTGTGATTGTATACATTGTGTTTGTATCGTTTGTTATTGTATACGTGTGTGTATTGTATACGTGTGTGTATTGTAATACGTGTGTGTATTGTATGACGTGTGTGTATTGTATACGTGTCAGTGTATTTATACGTGCAGTTATGTATACCGTGCAGTGGTATTGTATACGTGCAGTGTATTGTACATGCGTGTATTAATGCCAGTGTATTGTATACATGCGTGTATTGTATAATGCATTGTATGTATACGTATTGTTACATGCGTGTATTGGATACGTGCGTGTATTGTATACGTCAGTGTATGTCTACTTGCGTGTATTGTAATACGTGCGTGTATTGTATCGTGCGTGTATTTAATCGTGTATTAAGACAGTGTGCTATTGTACGTGCGTGTTTGGTATACGTGCGTGTATGTATACGTCGTGGATTGACTGTGATTGTGTATTGTATACGTGCAGTGTATAGTATACGTGCAGTGTATTGTATACGTGCAGTGTATTGTAACGTGGTGTATTGTATACGTTCGTGTATGTATACGTGCGTGTATTGTATACTGCTGTATTGTATACGTTCAGTTTTAGATTGTATATGTGCAGTGTATTGTATACGTTGCAGTGTATTGTATATCGTGCAGTTTATTGTATACGTTGCGTATAGTATTGTGTAATGGTGTGGTATACTGCAGTGTATTGTAGACGTGCGTGTATTGGACGTGATGTATTGTCATACGTGCAGTGTATTGTATACTTCATGTATCGTATACATGCTGTATTGTATACTGCAGTGTATTGTATATGCAGTGATTTATACATGATGTTTGTATACATGGTGTATTTTATACATGTGTCATATTTGTAATATTTTTACGTTTTGTGATTGTATACGTGCAGTGTATTGTAACTGCATGTTTGTAATCCGTGCGTGTATTGATACGTGCGTGTATTGTATAACGTGCGTGTAGGTTGTAATACAATGAGTGTATTGTATACGTGCAGTGTATTGTATACGTGCAGTTTGTATTAGTATTAGCAGTGCGTGGTATTGGTTATACTGCGGTATGTATCATGCGTGTTATGTAAACATGCGTGTATTGTATACATGCGTGTATTGTATCATACGTTATTGATATCTACAGTGTATTGTATACGTACAGTGATTGTATACATGAGTGTATTGTAATACATGCAGTGTATTGTATTCATGAGTATTTTATATCGTGTATTGTATACGTGTGTGTATTTTAACGTGTGGTGTATTTAATACTCGTGTTTTGTATGTATAGTTGTGATTGTAACGTACTGTGTGGTTTGTATACCGTGTTGTTTATGTATACGTGTGTATTGTATAGCGTGCAGTGTATTGTTATACGGTGCAGTTTATTGTATCAGCGTGTATTGTATACATGCAGTTATGGTATACATGCGTGTGTTTATCATCAGTGTATTGTTAATACGTGTATGTAACATGCGTGTATTGTATACTGCGTGTATTGTATACATGCAGTGTATTGTTACGTGGCGTGGTATTGTAATCGTTGCGGTTTGTCTAACGTGCGTGTATTGTTATACCGGTATTGATACGTGTATTGTATACGTGCAGGTATTGTATCACGTGCGTGTATTTGTATCACGTGCGTGTAGTGATAGACTGCGTGTATTGTCTCACGTGTGTATTGTATACGTGCAGTGTATTGTATACGTTCAGTGTATTGTATACGTGCAGTGTATCGGTATACGTGCATGTATTGTATACAGTGCGTGTATTTGTATAACGTTGCGTGTATTTGTTATACTACATGCGTGTATTAGGTATACTTGCAGTGTCATTGTATACGTGAGTGTATTGTAGACATGTTGTATAGGTATACATGAGTTTGTATACTGATATACGTGTGTATTGTTATTCGTGAGTGGATTGATTACGGAGTGTATTGTATACTGGCAGATGTATTGTATACGTGCAGTGTATTGTATCGTGGTTAGGGATGACGTGATTATTGTATATATACGTGCAGTGTATGTATACGTGCAGTGTATTTATTACGTAAGTGTTTGTATATCCGTGTATTGTATACATTTGTATGTATACGTGCAGTGTATTGTATACGTGAGTGTAATTGTTATACGTAGTGTATTGTAAAGTACGTGAGTTGTATTGTATACATGCAGTGTATTGTATACGTGAGTGTATTGTTATACGTGTGCAGTCGTAATGTGTATACTTGGATTGGTCTTGTAAACGGTGCAGTGTATGTATAGTGCGTGGTATACTAGTGTATTGTATACGTGCAGTGTATTGTATACATGCAGTGTAGTGTATACGTGCAGTGTATTGTATCACATGCGTTTAGTGTATACGTGCAGTGTATTGTATACGTGCGTGTAAGTTGTGATACGTTGCAGTGTATTGTATACGTGGCGTGTTTTGTATACATGCGTGTATTGTATACTTGGTGTATTGTACGTGCGTGTATTGTATACGTCAGTGTCTTGTATAACTGCAGTGTATTATCTGTGTATTGTATACTGGTGTATTGTACTATGTGTATTGTAACGTGCCGTGTATTGTATACGTGCGTGTATGTATACGTGCAGTTTTGTATACGTGCAGTGTATTGTATACGTTTATTGTATTGTATACGTGAGTGTTTTAACATCAGTTATTTTCTGCGGTGATTCCTTGCTTGCTTGCTGTTGCTTGCATTATTCCTGTTGACTTTTTTGCTGGGTGGGCTTCCAGTTGTTCTCTCAACAGGGGGACAGAGGATTAAAGGGCAGGTATCTTGATGTCTCTTGAGCCCAGGGACCGGGCAGAAGAAAGGGTTTTCTACCCTGAAAACGTTGCCCCTCTTATCCTACCCCATTGTCTTTATAGTTGTGCTCGTTGTCCCTCTCTCCTACGCCTCTTTGTACCCCACACTAGTCCCTTCCCCTTTTATCTTGTTTCCCCTTATTTGGTGTGATAATTAGCGCTGTATACTTTGCATTATAGTCAGTTAGCATTTCCAATTTTGTATATTATTTGCTGTTTTCCGTGATAAAATTTGTGGTCTTATTCTGAGACTCTCTTACGTTGTCATATCTACTCTTGCGTGTGGCCTGGAGGCCTACTCTGGGTTTCTATATTGCAGTGGGTGTTTTTGGGCTCACTGGGTCACTCCGCGCACACTGCACAGTTCAAACTATTTCGGTCTAGAAGTGGTCTTCGTCAGTGTGTTTACAGGCAGTTGTATTGTATACATGCGTGTATGTATATAATGATTAATTGTATACATGCGTGTATTGTCCCATTGGCTGCAAACATAAAATAGGACATTTGATTAGATAGTTGCGTGTTGTAATAGCTTGCAATACGCTGGCTAATAACTTGTAACAGGTATGTTTTCTGTACTTAGCAGATGCTTTTTCAGTAGACAACTTTCCAGTGACATGACTGAGGCGTTTTTACAAACAGCTCAGAGAAGGATTTATTTCATAGCCCACTTATCAATATCGGACTTCTACTGTTCTGAAGTCCACCAAATGCAGGTTTTACATAGTCAGCACATTATAATGGGGTTACTCGACACCGAGCAGCGAACAAGGACGAAGTTGTTTTTTTGTGGGGTGGTTTTTCTGAATACGCCTTGGAGTTTAGGATGCTGTTTTATATATTACAGACATAAATGTCACACGATTGCTGGAATGCAGATTATTGCCAGAACACATGAATTGTATATTTTTTTTTCCCGTGACCTGATCCGTTTGCTTATCAGTGTAGTCTCCCTAGCCTTAGGGCTCCTTTCTGCTTGTCTGTGATAGTTATACATCCATCGTCCCCGCATCTGCAGTGAACGTGGAGAGTTTTTCTGCGTCACAGTATATGCGGGATGTCGTAAAGCGATAAAAATTTCCACTGCAGCCTGTTAAGGGGGGGGGGGGGGGCATCGGACAGCACATACACACCACCAAGGGGCACGGGGGGGGGGGGGGGGGGACACACGGGAGTGGGGGCGGGGGAACCCACCACACACGCCACAGGGCCACACGACTCCACTATCCGTGACAAGGCCCACTCACAAGACCTACCCAGCCAGACACCATAGCACTCACACACGACACCGCCCACGAACGCGCATTCACACACACAACACACACCCAACAACCATCTCTTTTAATACCCCATTCTTTAATGTAAAATCTTCTTTTTAGATATTTATAATTAGTACCATTGTATCATAAAAGCTCTGCATAAAAAATTAGCCATTAATATTATTTGGTAGCCCACAATGTTCTCACATTTTCACATGTCATAGAACTAAAACATAGGGCCAACATCAACATACTTCTAACCACTTTACACCTGTCATCAGCAATCCCCCCTCCCAATTAATACAGAGTCATATAGTCCTACCTGGTTAGTGTACTACCTACTTCTAGCTAGGAATCATTAATACTCTGCACATACCGTATGCCATCATAGGAACTCAAGC
Source organism: Ascaphus truei (assembly GCA_036426205.1). Classification (NCBI taxonomy): domain Eukaryota; kingdom Metazoa; phylum Chordata; class Amphibia; order Anura; family Ascaphidae; genus Ascaphus; species Ascaphus truei. The sequence continues at coordinate 56,362 of WSYH01002991.1, forward strand.
AGTGGGCTACTAAACTAGTAATGCCGCAGTGCTGGAACTTCCCGAACCTGAGCTGGTTAATGACAGAAAAGTCTTGCTATTACTCCTACTTGTTTCTATTTCTTGTGACCAAACGCATTGTACAGAAATGCAGCCTGTTGGATATATATTTAAGTGTACATATGCCGACCAGCTATTACGCGAGGTCCGAAGAGAGTATTGTGCAAAATGCAGCAAAAAAAAGCACTTGCCTACCATTACCTCAGCACAACTTTCTTCCATTTCCAGAAGTGATCAATAACTCTGCATCCATTGCTGGGGGCCTGTTCTCGGCTGGTCTCGGTCCTGCATATCACTCTGGCTTCTCTCCTTTGGGACTCAGGATTTTCTCTACCAGATTCATATTTGCACATAAAGCAATACAGTGATTTAAATGCACATGTGTACACCAAAAGTTTCTCACAATTTTATTACTCTGCCATGAAAATGTCTGTCAATTGATGTACTGTTTAGATAGGGTTTGAGCACAACATTTTACTTGCAAAAATTCTGCACCCACAGTCACAAAATGCTTTGTTTTTTAAGCCTTAACATAAATTACTCAGCTAAATTACTTGTAAAATGGTTAGGTGTTTTATTATGTATGAGTTGTGCATCTTTTAGGATCAATGTATCAAGGTACCTTGCATCACTTGTGCCAACAACTTGGGAAGATATTTGGATATAATAATATGAACACATCAAAGTTTTTAATTTATCTTAAAAGCAGTAATCCCCTGGTTTTTGTTTTATTTCTCAGGGGACCCATATAGTTTCCTTGCACAGGTATGTTTTTGCCCTGCGTGACTTAAAATCTAATTTCTCGGAAAGTGTGTGGCCCCTGGAGCTGGGGTATTATCTCTTCCCTGATCCGGTTTAGCTGTACGAGCTGTTTAATGCGCAGGAAAAAGCTCCAGAACATCCCCATATAATTGGAATAGATAAAGAAACATGCCCACCGGTGCTCATTTGCATGGAACTACCCAACTCCTTGTCTGCAGTTTTAACCACTGTTTCACACAAGACAAAGGATAGGGAAAGTGCAGATTGGGGATCTGGAAGACGTGCAGATGCACTCATGGGTATTTTATCTTTGCTGTCAGTGCAGTGTATGTATCGTGCAGTGTATTGCTATTACAGGCGTTATTGTATACATGAGTGTATTGATCTCAGGTATTGTATACGTTGAGGTATTGTATACGTGAGTGTATTTATAGTGAGTGTATTGTGGGGGGATACATTGCAGTGTATTGTTGATACGTGAGTGTTATGGTATACGTGGTGTATTGTATACGTGTGTGTATTGTATACGTGGTGTATTGTATACGTGAAGTGTATTGTATACGTGCATGTATGTATACATGAGGTATCTTTTGTGAGGATTGTAACATGCGTGGTATTGTATACTAGTGAGTGTATGTTACGTGCAGTGTAGATCGCTTACAGCGCAGATGTATATGATTGCGTTCTGCATATTGATCACTAACAGCGCAGATGTATATGATAGCGTTCTGCATATTGATCACTTACAGCGCAGATGTGCGAGATATTGAAGGAAGTCAATACTGTTTAGAAGACATTTTTACAAAATGATAAGTGCACTTTGGTAGTAGGGTAATTACCCTGACGGGCTGGACACAGAGCATGTGCTTCATTTTCTTCTAATTGGTGCTCGCATTTTCACGACTTAAATCAATGAGAACAAGAACCATTCATGTGCACAATCTCCTTAATGTGGGGACTAGTATTGTTTGTCTCTGAAGATTGCAGATTGTCATTTATTTTAGTTTGTAATTATAAAATAGTGTTAAACTTTGTCTTGGTTAAAAAAAAAAGCAGAGAGGCATCAATTTTGCAAGGTGCAAAAAATCCAGGCATTACTGAATCAATAATGCCCGGAATTCTAACCAATCAGAGAACAGGGATTTCAATAATGCCCGAAATTTTACAACTTTAGCCTAATATACTCACTATCACTATCACTTATTAGGCAATCCATACAAGAAACTGCAAAGTTAGAGAGGGACACAATTATTTTTTTAATTCAAATTTGCAGCGAAAACACTAACATTTCAAAAAATTTCATGAAATCACAGAGTTAAAAAATAACCACCACTAATTGCTTAAAAATTTTGAAAACATTTGAAAAATTTGAAAAAAAAAATCCGAAAATGTGAGATTATAAAACAATTTTAAACAAAATAATGTTTTTAAAGCTGCAGTTCAGTCTTTTTTTTTTTTTTTATTTATTTTTTTACTTCAATAGTTTCATGTGGGCAATCTCTAATTACCTAAAGAACTGTATAGCTGCCGGTCAATTCGTACTCCATGTATTGATAGGTCGAAATTTGGTGACATAATTAGTGAAGGGATCTGTTTATATTCTGCTTGTCTGTCAGTAGAAGCTCATGAATATTAATGAGCACTCCTGCACTGACATGTGCTAGAGGGAGGGCAGGGCTGACAAAGGGGTGTGCCAGGGCTTGTGACAGGACATGAAGGGGCAGTGCCTTAGCAAATGGTTGTTAAAATAGAATACAAGAAAATTGGTCTTTCAAAGTTGTTTTTTTAAAAATAGAAAATGCATAAAAGTATTTTTTCTTACTACAGAACTGATTTATTAAAAAACACACATGCAGGATATTGCCTGAACTGCAGCTTTAAGAGATACTAAATATAACGCTTTTGGGTCGTGTTTTCACAGCAAAAAAAAGCAAAGCAAATATAGTTTGTATGGCAAATATGAACAATTTCACTCAATGTTTTACCCTAAAAGTTCCTTTAAATTGAATTACAACACATTCACCCATCTCTATTCAAAATATAATACTCATGCAACATGTAAAAAAAAACTGAACTACTCTTTGGGCTTATTCATGCTGCTACATCAGTAGAAAACCACAGAGGGGCCTTTTAACAAGTCAAACGTCGGAACGGTTGTGATAACCGGCTCTTGATAAGTGAGCCCAGAGAGCAGATGCAGGAGCAGACGACTAAGGTTTCATATAAATCTTCACTTTCTTTTAACCTCCAAATGCTGAAAGTAAATGACTTTTTATGTTGTAAAGCATATACAATGACGTAATATTGTTTAGTAAAACTATCTTTTATGCAAAAGTATTAAGTGAAATAGAATCCAATGTCTCTAGCATTGAAGGTGGAACAGGAGTAGACACTGTACATTGTAACGTTTATTTTGTCATTTAATGAAGCATTATTGACACTTTATCACTTTGTTGCCTCAAAACAATATCGATCCTGTTTGGTATTGCTTCTGACTAAAGAAGTAGTCATTGGGCACAGTCTCTACTATTGTTTGGTCCAGTTGAGTACTGGCCAGTAAGACAGTCAATGAGTTGTAGCATTTTTATACATATAGTAACCCTAGAAAAGGCTAATGTTAATGATACCCTTAGGCTAAGGCCCCGCTCCCAGAGTCAGCGCGCCCGCACTGCAGACAGGCGGTGCGCTGAGATACACAGACCGCGATATGCGGTCTGTAGGGAGCGGGAGCCAGAGAGGGAAGTGGGCGGGAGTGGGAGGCTTGACAGGGAGGGGGGGCGTGGCTTGAGCGGAGGGACCCGCTACTCTCCTCCCCTCCCTCCCTCCACGGACTCGGGCTGGAGCTGCTGAGGGTAAGTTTAAACACACACACGCAGGCACTCATACACACACACACACAGGCAGGCACTCACGCACTCGGGCACACACATACACACACAGACAGGCACGCACGCACTCAGACACACACACAGACAGGCACTCACCTGCTTTCACTCCACACTCCTCCCCGCTCCCCGAAGCCTCTCCTCCTCCCGAAGCCTCCCCTCCCCATTGGCTCACAGCCACACCACGTGACGCGTCAACACTAGGAAACACCATTCTCTTGTGTCTCCTAGCGGCTGACGCGCCACAGCGTGTAGTCAGCTGTGCCGCCAGGGGGGACCGGGACCGGCTCGCGAGGATTCCCCTGCTGGTGGGGAACTCACGACATGGCCGCCCGCGCCAACGAGCGCAGCGGGACCGAGGCCTTACTCTTTATATTAGCTGAAACCTACATGCAAATAAAGTCTTTTTTACACATCTGAAGCTACTGTACATTGTTGTTGTTGGTTCTCCTAACAACCAGGAAGGCAATTATGGTAAAGTGCCTAGATCTTGAGGCACCAAATTTAGAATTAGTCAGATCCCTTCTTATCAAGTTGATCACTATAGACAAAATAACTAGCGAACAGGTAGGAAACAACCGGCATGTCAAATACAGTATTACTCCAAATGGAAGTTGATTATAGCGTCATTCCCACAACAGGATGAAGAAACCGCCGGTGCAGAATAAGATAGGGTGGAACACCGAGATAAAATGGTCAGCTTTAAAAAAAAATGAATGATGATTAAAGAGCAGGGAATCCCAAAGCGAACAGTTCTAAATACACCAGAACATAAGATAGACAAAACGTTAAAACAACCTGTTGCTAAATGTTAGATGTTGTAGCTCTGTTATAGGGAGCAAGGTTTGAGTTTCAGAAAATAAGAACAATGAGTAGCGACGCTATATAAAGCGCCAGAATCTCAAGGGCAACTCAAACCAGACCATTCAAGAAACACAAGGAGAAACTATTGATCTATGTTTTAAAAGAATCATATGGAGTCTAGAGGGGGGTCTCCAAGACCGTCCTCGGTTTGGCATCGCAATGGGAAGTGTTAAATGCCCTCTGAGTTGCTGCGCCATCTAGAGGCTAAATGTTTTCTGTGGTGAAATGTAACGGCCTGTTTACCCAAATAAAAATATATTTAAAAAAAAACAGTTTTTCAAAAGTGTTTAATATACAGCCAGCAAGGTTTCTTGAACTTGGAGCCATGAGGAAGCTCCCCTCCCATACCCCCCCACCCCCCCCCCCCCCCCCCCCCCCCCCACACCGGCACACCCCCAAGCCACATAAATAAACACACTACAAAGGTCTGGAGGTACAAAGGCCATGGCTTTATTTACACATATAAACCCGGGGAAGTGCCAACCTTGCCAGTGTGCTCTCTCCCCGATGGCCCGCAAGACCCACCAAGCCGGGTGCCCATTGACCGTGCCGTTAAGCGAAACTGGTCCCAGGGAATTACGTACAAATGAGTTCTGCCCACTTGCTACCCCCAGCCACCCCAGGGCTTTAGGGGTTTTCCGCACTATAGCCCCCGCTGGCAAGGTTAACGCACACTTAACCCCCCCCCCCCCCCCCCAACAGCCGCTGTGACGTAGTTATATAGTTACATAGTAGATGAGGTTGAAAAAAGACGTACGTCCATCATGTTCAACCTATGCTAAATTTAGACAACAGATACTTTATCCTATATCTATACTTACTTATTGATCCACAGAAAGCCAAACAAAAAACCCCAGTGTCATATCATCCAATGATATCTCATAAGGGGGAAAATAAATTCCTTCCTGACTCCAACAATTGGCGATCAGATTAATCCCTGGATCAACATCCTTCCCATGTTTACTTATTTTTTGAAAAGGAAGAAAATACAACATAATATACAGTATATTATACCAGGGGGCGCAAACATTTTTCCCTACACCCCCCTGCCGGCGGTCCCCTCACCTCCGCGCCCCTCCCTCACCTCCACTCCGGCGTCGGCTCCGGCGTCATGACGTGACGTTGCCATAGCACTGTGATGTCACGTGACCTTGTGGCATCATTTGACACCGCGTTGCCATGGCGATGCGTGTGCGAAGCCGCCGGAGCCAAGCTAAGTTAGGTTTACAGAGGCCGTGTAGCTCCCCCGGCACTTAATTTAAGTGCCTTCGGGAAGCGCGAGGGGCCTCTGTAAACCCCACCCCCCGGCACTCAGTCTCACGCCCCCCCTGGGGGTCACACCCCCAGTTTGCACACCGCTGTATTATGCCATTGTCATGGTATTACACAAACAAATGGTCAGGGGGGGGGGGCGGTAACTTCTTCCCAGGAAGCAGACTGCCTTCCCTCCCCCTGCGCTCCTTTAAATCACCTTAGCTCCGCCCCCTCCCTGTGACACTGAGGGATGGGGGGGGGGCATGCAATCCAACCAAACTGGAGGAGGAGGGGAGAGGGGAAGCACGTGGACGGCACAAAAAGAGAGAGAAGGGAGGGGGGGAGGGGAGCCTAGCCCCTGCGGTCAGGTGCTCCGTCACGAGGGGCTCCAGGCTGCTTTATTACGACAGTGCAACTTCCTATGCTGAATGTTGTATACATGTGTATGGGAAAGATCCAGACTTGTGTTCACTGCCGTTTTACTTTAACATCTGATACATAATACCTCTCCTCTGGCACACAAGGGACATAAGATACACAGGGGCTGATCCCATTTCGTTATTTATATATCACCTAATAACTGGGATAAAATGTCACACCGACAAAAAGGAAATGGGAAAGCCTTAAAAATGAGGTCTAATAAGCTGCATCATGACATCAACAGCACAATATCAAATGCACATAGATGACATCATCACAAAAGGCTTCTAACATTAAAACATTTAGTATGTATTAGAATAAAAGTCAATTGTTTGTTTGTCAGTCCTTTAGGGGAGACATATTTGCTTGCAGACAGTGGATATTTTTAGCAACGGCTGAGTGATGTCATAGGGCCCAACAGTGACATCAGGAAGCCTTGGGTGAGACATACAGTACAGTCACTCACAGACAGTGAGTAGGTGATTGTCCTGTGCCATGAAAAGCATTATTTAACCCAGGCTGAATGATGTCATTGGCCTGAGCACTGACATCACCAAGTCACATTTGATATGTGAGTTTTCTAGTATATTATTATTTTTACAAAGGCAGTAAACAGGGACTATGAGTATCATTTACCAAAGTGTTATAGTGCAAATCCCTGCATCAAATTTATCAAAGAAAAACAATCTTATTTGAAGAAATTGCGTTTTGTTCTTTTATAAACCTGGAGAATTTTCTTTGCACTCATTTCATTTGCATCAGTTTTGCAGCCAATAGACTTTGATAAATAACCTGTGTGGTATCAAGTGCAATGTTGTAGCCATTAAATGGGATACATGCGTTGCTAATCATTAAAATGTCAATATATACACAAGTGCACTTATACATTCAGAAATATATATTTACATAAAATAAACATAAGTGTATATTTACAAACACACACACACATATAGATAGATAAATACACATATACATATGCAAACACACCATTACATACATATAAATATACTAAAAAAAACAACTAATTAAAAAAAGTAAGTCCAGCTTTAAACTACAAATTCCCCATCACCCTTTGACTGGGGGAGGGACAGTAACATTGGAAGTAATTGGTGGAGGGGAGGAGTGACCTTCCCCAACAAAGCTGCCCCCCACTGATCCCCCTCCACACCGGTCCCTACCTGCTCCATTGATCTGTAGGGTCTGAATCTATCTACTTTGCAGCCTCCTTCTGTGCTCTTGTATAGACTAAATAACATTGGGACTGTGTCAATACTACAAAGTCAGACTGCCATCATTAACAGGAATAAAGAGAGTTGTGATCACTGACTCATTATCATTGTTCTTACTTAGTTTTAAAATGGGCAGGAAGATGCTGAGTCGTTGCTCCGTTGGGTAGTAAATCTCCTTCCACAGTTAGGCATAATATAAATAACATAGCATTTGGATTGGAGTAACGCCCAAACTGGCAAAACGTCACAATATTGCAAGATAACGCAACATTATGCTACAATAATGTGACATTAAGGCTATGCTAACGAGAGGTCGTTAAGACATTGTTTTTGCAGATAATTAGCTTTAAGGACTCTGTGTTATCTCAGGGTATGTAACGTCTGCTCCTGTTTTAGGTAACATCTGGGTCCTGGTGTTAGTGAGTTATAGGGTTAGGTCATCAGAAGGTGACTACTGATTATTTTAACGTTCTGTTAATGTCAATTTAAAATACCCATGTCTGTAATGCATATCTCCAAAGGTGCTCAGCGCAACAATGTCCTGGCACAAAATAATGGTTGGCCCTCTCTTTTCCGTTTTCTCATTTATTTTTTGTTACATATATGATTGAAGGCATAACTTTGTTGCTTTACATGCAGACTAATTTATACCGTGTTGTATGATGATAAAGTCTCAATAAAATATGAATTATAAAAAAAAAAATACAAAAATAATGGTTAGCATGGTTTTTTATCTCAATATATTATTACTAAATGGAAGAAGTTCGGAGGTAGTTGCACTTAGATTTGTTAGCACACATCATTTCTTATTGCACTGAAAATTGTCCCCAAAACCATTTTAATTGTAAATCTTTACTATGTTTATTGTTTATCTGGAATAGAAACCTTATTTTAAAACCACGCAGTAGTTACAAAATCTAAGTATTGTGATCTTTTTAACCCCCCTCTAGAGCACATTGCTGCACATTTACGTGGCTGTGAAATACATGCTGTATACAGTATATTCCTCTTCCTTTGTCAGGTATACGTTTGGAGAAAAGGCAGAATGTTTTGCATGTTCTTCGATCTTTGCTATAGTGATGTTTAGAGTTAGGCTTTCAGTCCTATATTTGAAATGCTTTATACAGTATGTTACAATCTTACATTTATTTTCAATGGCAAAAGTTGATTAAAATGTAATTATATTTACTAGCTAAAACGATATAGTCATTTAGGTAGCAGCATTGCTTGTTTGTCACCATAAGCAGCTTTAATACCAAAGTGCACAAGCCCATTTACTAAGCATTGGGGATCACTGTAATACACATTCAGCCTAGTGACCGGCCAGCAAAGTGACCCAATGAGAACAAACTGATTTTTATGTATTGTTTTAGCAAGGAAACAAAAATATCCAGTTTACCTCAAAACTGCAATAAAGAAATGATACATGGTAATGCAACTTGCTAATTCTTACACGGGTTCTGGAGAAAGCTGGATCTGTTCACATTTAGTGATACCTTCTATTGGACCAACTGGAAACTAGTTCATGGGTAATATTTGTACAAAAGGTTTAAAGGGAACAAAAGTCTTCAAGAGACAAATAGCATTTTCAGTATCACAATCGTTAAACTCTTGATATCGAATGTTTCACAATAAGGCCTGATCAATTTGAGGACAGCAACAAAGCACTATAATTATGTAAGATGTAGGACAAAGGAGGCGCATTACGTGGGGTAAAGGCCCCTACTGGCCATCCACTTCTATATTTGTTTCCTATGAAACACTTACACATCACCTACTTTTTTTTAAATGTAACACATTAAAGCATCTTGTGCCATGTTTGCAAAACAGTGCTACACCATAAGGCCTATTACACCTCGTACAAGGGAATCAAACTTCAAGTGCCTTTTGGAAATAACCCTGCTAAGTTAATACAGCCCATTATCTGAAATACAGACAATTAACTAATTTTCTTGTTGACATACAGTGATCTGAAAAAAAGGACTCCAAGACAATAACCACGCAGGATAATTCCAAATAAGATCCTTAAAAAATGATCTTTAATAGATGCAAAGAATGAACAGATGATACAATGACAGAAGCGAGTGAAATTGCATAGAAGAAAACTATGCGTTTTAAATTAAAGTGTTATAAGCTCATAACATTAGATGCTTTCAAAACTGATAAACCAAAGCTATGTACTGTAAATTAAATGAGATGACTGATGTACATATTGACTCAAAAAATATAGCTAAAAAATATAGCTAGGTTAGCTTAAATGTTTTGTTGCCCTGAATGTGCACTTTAATACAATTCCATGTTCATAAATTATGCAACATTTTAATTGAGATATAATTCAGAGGTATATTACAAGAGATTGCATGAGTACATATAGAATATTCTATATCGATCTATTGTGTTTTCCTGTGTGCTAAAAAAAAACATTATAATCATAAAAATAAAGAAATTCATGTTTGTGCAAGTAAATAACTAACACAACTTGAATCTTATTTGCCACAATTGAACAAAGGACATACATTTCAAAAGAGAATACATTCAGATGTATTTTTATAAATGTATGCTTAATTTGAATATTTAAATAAAAAAATAATGAATTTAACCCATTAAATGGCAATGCAGGATTTTTTTAAATACTTTTATACAATCTAGACACTTTTTAAGAGGGATCCCAATTAAGGGGAATAATGAACCCAATTGTTTAAGTGTAAGATCCAAAAATAGTGAAAGTGATATGTTTCATGGGTTACATCTTGGTAACTGATGCCTTAAAATCTCAGACAACTAAAGTTATTTTAAAATAACTTTTGAAAGTTGTCTTGGAAATATTTGTAAACATTAGAAATGGAAATGTGGGGATGTTGTAGAGAGGGGGGGGGGGCTCCCCTATATTTATACCTGTCTCATTACAAACATGTACCAATAATGCAAATGTAGCCCGTTAACATTATCCCTGTAATTAGTACACTTTGGACCAACGAGGGATTGTACATTTAGCTGTGTCTGGGCCTCTGCGCTTTAACCTGCAAGCAGCTCTCTTAGCTATAATATAAGCCATGACCTCACATTCACTTACAGGCTTACTGCCATTGGAGCAAACAAAACCATTCTTAGGATGTGTTTATTTGCTGGACTTAAATATATGAACCTTGCACACATAAATCCATTTATAATGCCCTGAAACAGATTTGTAAATATACAGTTATTTTTGGTGACAAAATCCAAGTAAAGTGGTTAATATATTATACATTCAGCTTGAATAAAAAAATTGTTTTGGCTTTTGGTGATTCAACAAAAAATGACAAGACATAAAAAAAACTGCAATCCACTTTTACAGCTGGATTTTAATAGTGCTTTACATGTAATATTAAGTCACTCTCACACACGTCAGTTGTTTATCGCAAACTTGTAAAAAAAACTATCATAACTTGCACAAAATAATAAAAATAGGCCTTGTCTTTAGTATTAGTAGGGTAGAAGAGAAGTATTATCAATTCAATAACAAAAATACATTTATACATAAAGTATATCTGTGCTTTAAAAATAAAAGTAAAATACTAGAAGAGAACATTACTCATGGATGTTTATTTACAATTTAGAATCACAATTATCTTTTAATGTCTTATTCAATTGGTCCCAAATGTCCTTAATAAGTGAATGTCTTGTTTTCTGTATAGGAATTGTAAGCGCCTGATTGATATTAATTAATTGTGCTGAATGCTAGAATTAGTGCAAAGTTCTTCGTCATTTGGTTCCAGAGCGGGGATGGTCTACAACCCCGTATAGAAACGTTTCCCAAATCCAGTCCTCTAGAACCCCAGGTAGATCAGGTTTTAGGGATACATTATCCCTGCTTCAGCACACATAGCTCAATCAGTGGCTCAGTCATTTTGATTGAGCTTCCTGTGCTGAAGCAGGGATACCCTTAAAACCTGATCTATCTGGGATTCTAGAGGATTGGATTTGGGAACCATTGCCCTATAGCATAAATCAAGATAAAGGTTCATACTTACTAAGCAGAATTCTGCCATAAGACCCCTTCCAGCACTGGAGACCCCTTCATGCACTGGTAGACACCTTGCAGCACTGGAGACACCTTGCAGCACTGGTAGACACCTTGCAGCACTGGAGACACCTTGCAGCACTGGAAGACACCTTTCAGCAATGGAAGACACCTCGAAGTACCGGAGACCCCTTCCAGCACTGAAAGACACCTTGCAGCACCGGAGACCTCTTCCAGCACTGGAAGACACCTTGCAGCACTGGAGACACCTTCCAGCAATGGAAGACACCTTGCAGCACCGGAGACCCCTTGCAGCACTGGAGACCCTTTCCAGCACTGGAGACCCTTTCCAGCACTGGAAGACATCTTGCAGCACTGGAGACACCTTGCAGCACTGGAAGACACCTTGCAGCTCTGGAGACACCTTGCAGCACTGGAGACACCTTGCAGCACTGGAGACCCCTTCAAGCATTGGAGACCCCTTCCATCACTGGAAGACATCTTGCAGCACCGGAGACACCTTGCAGCACTGGAAGACATCTTGCAGCACTGGAAGACACCTTGCAGCACTGGAAGACACCTTGCAGCACTGGAAGACACCTCACAGCACTGGAAGACACCTCAAAGCACTGGAGACACCTCGCAGCACCAGAGACACCTTGCAGCACTGGAAGACACCTTCCAGCACCGGAGACAACCTTCCAGCACCGGAGACACCTTCCAGCACCGAAGACCCCTTGCAGCACTGGAAGACACGTTGCAGCACTGAAAGACTCCTTGCAGCACTGGAAGACCTCTTGCAGCACTGGAGACACCTTCCAGCACTGGAGACACCTTGCAGCACTGGAGACACCTTGCAGTCTTAAATAGGCTTCTAGATGTCTTCCAGCAGAGAAGGCTTCTTATGACAGAAGACTGCTTAGTGAATAAAGCCCAAGATGTCTATTTCAACTTATGTTATGCAATAATGTTACAAGACACCAGGAATAAATCCCCAGAGGAATAAAGCCTTGCACATGCCTAATGTTAACTTCTCCAAAACGTTCTTTAAAGTGGTTTTGTTTCATTTTGAGACTGGTGTTACTACTGTGATAATTTAAGACTCATGCCATTCACAGAATAAATACAGTAGTAAACAAAATGTAAAAAATATTATATTTATTTTTAATAACAAGCAGTTGTCAAGTGCACCTTCAGGTCTACAAAGACATTTGAGCACATTTAGTGAAAGGGGTAAGAGATTTTTCAAACTTGCCAGAAATGCATGCCTACGCTACGTGTCTTTATCCCTGTGCCGCAAACTTAGTGTTTCAATGTTTTGAGCTACAATGAGAAAGATTCACTCATACTCCCCAAACCGACCCACAGGAATTCACCCTACCCCATCCAAAAATCAGTTCATGCAGCACTTTTCTTGTACACATGCAGAATATTAAGTCCATTAGATAAACTAATTTGCGGTTACCCCAACTACTAAAAACCAAGTTGCCAAGAGAGCCTCATTTGTCAGATGCTATTTAAATTCACCTTATCAGTACCACAGCATTGGAGTGATCATTGCTGTTTACTGAGTGCAGCACCCAAGTCACTGTAACATGGAAACGTTGTCTCCTACCTTAGTTTTGTAGCATGGAAAGATAAGGGCAACCCGGATTTTGGAGAATGTGGAAGGTTAATGCCCTGTTGTCTTTTGCTTTGCAGCTTTTTAGGAGGAACAAGTCAATCCATTCGTGTGTATATTTTCATCCAAAGATCCACAAAAACATCCCACAGTGAAAAAAATGTTGTCTTTTTTGTAAACTTGGGTAACTGCAGATTTTGATTGTTTCTTTAAGTGCCTTCCTGCATGTTATAGGATTTCTTAAAATTGAAGGTTAAACAGTGTGTTGTCACAATCAAAGTGCAGAAAAGGATCCCCAATGTATCAAAGACAGAGTGCCTAGTATCCGTTATAACTAAGTCGTCATCTTGCAGGACATAGGTTGACTGCATAAAACATGAACACCTTTAAGGGACAGCTTCTACCAGGTCAAACGATCATTTATTCATATATTTATTTGATCTAAGATAAATCTGCAATCAGATTTCAGAGGTGGATTATTGTAGTGATCTTGATCTGGGATACCTGCTGGTGATACTGCCCATGATGAAGTGTAAGGGTGAATGTCACTCTTTGTGATGATGATTTGGAAAGAATGTAGTTAAAAGAAGAGGGAGGTAACAGGTAAGCCTTTAATGCACCACTGATTACTAGTCCACCTTTTATATTAAAGACACCATCCTGAGTCAATATTACTAGGTACAAAAAAAATCTCCATTAGTGTTAACCATGTTAACCATATAAATAAATCAGATTTGCAGCATTGCATACATATTAGTGGATCTTGGTGCAACTGGCACGGGGGCAGCTAAAATGAAGTGAAGCTCAATAGCAAACACTCAGGGGCTGGACAAATAAGTGCAAACCTTTTCTTGGGGTGTCAATTTCAATGTTCCATCCAACACACTAGTAACAATAAACAGTTTTGTTTTTGATGCTAAAGAAATAAAGTATTATAAATACAAATTAACTTTAAAGATAACAAATATTCAAGAAAGCTGGCCTTGGTTCTGCACATCATTGATTTCACATAATCGGGTATAGAGAGAGGATGTGGGGTGCCTCCCTATAGAATCGGATCTGCTATGTGAAGGCAACACCTGCCCATTGTACACTATGGTTCCTGTACATTTCAGCTCTGTTCACAGAGGCACTTTCAGCGATTCAGTGAAGAAAGGATAAAGGCACTAGCAACTATCTAGATCATTCTGTCCTCTATAATTTCTTTAGTAAATTCTAGAGGAGTACAAAAGTCAATGGACCTGAAATAATGGATGCTAAGGAGATGGTCTGCAGTTTTAGATGCATACACTAAAGAGTTAATTACATTCTGAGATTGCAGCAAAAGGCATGCATCTGCTCCATGATCAGTTATAAACCGACACTCTTTCTTAGGTATCACTACATACTGTTCAATGTGACTTTTTAAATAGCCATACAGTTCCCTTTGGGTTTTGTTTTTGATAACTACGCCCGGAAAGTAGATAACATATTTCCCTGAGTAACACTGCAGGAAAATCAGTAGGCCCTTGTATTCCGTCTGGCTCCTAATCCAATAAGATCTTTTAATACTGATATCATGCATTAATTACTTCTGATTACACCTTAGTCAAATAGGCCCTAATGCTGAATATTTGAACATGCTTGATCTCCAAAAAGTTATTGTTCCCATTTGACTAACATATGCATTTACATACAGTACTGTCAATTGCCAAAGATTTCATAAATTAGGAGTGCACTTTTGGTGAATGCAAATCAAAGAATATGACCTATGTTAAGAGTTCAAAAGAAAACTTATCCCCTATTGTCTGAGGTAACATTTCCGGCATGCTAGATTACAAAATAAATACAATTGTATCAAATCCAAAACATGCTTATGATAAACACCATTGTGCTGTCTTGCAACAAAGGGGCAAAAAGGTTTTGCATCCAGGTTGTGAAGAAAAAAAAAAGTTGAAACCATCTGCAGTTAAAAAATAAAAATAAAACTAGCAGCATTGCAGATGTTTGTCCTTTTCCGTGTGTATTCTGTTTTAAGTATTTGTAATAGTCCCTTTACCTTTAAGGTGTAGCAAAGTCATGGATTTGTTCATAAGGTGCTTTATGAATCTGTAGGTCATCAGTAAGTGCAGAATGCTTCTGTGAGCAGGTATACACTTCTTCAGATCAAAAAAAGCAAGTGTTGCATACATCAGCTTAACCCTTTATTTCAAATGACCTTCCTTGGATGCATTGTGCAGTTGGCAGATAAATCTACTGGAATCCATGCATATCTCTTATCTTTAAATAATGGATTATTTGAATTTAAGATTAACAAGCAAAGGGATGAAAGATGTTTTTTTACTTGCTGTTTAGTAGCATTTCATTCTTTGCCTAGTGTACTGGTTGGAATACTTCCCACTGACCAGTTAGAAAATCCCATTTAAAAATAAATGATAATATTAACTTTCACGGATCCTGAAAGCTTCTTGATCGCTGAGCATAAAGTCGCAATGCAACAATGCATTTGCGATGAGAAATAAAGCATTGGAAGGCTGCAGAGACTGGCCGGGCCAGTGGCCTCCTGCAGCTGGAAGACCAGTCACACGTCGGTCAGCAGCTTGCTCTTGTTCACACAGTTCTGGTTGGCCACGGTGCAGTTGCCAGTTCTGAGGTTGGCCTCTCTGAAATTGTCTATGCTGTTGTTCAGGTCCTCTTCTATCTCCATGTACTCGGACTTGCTCATGGTGGAGGAGCTGCGCCGGCTCAGGCCGCTGTCCGAGGCCAGGTTGGGGGAGCTGACATGCAGGAGCTGGGCCTGTTCCTCCCCCTCAGTCTCTCGGTGGTAGAAGTAGTTGAAGTTGGACACGATGACAGGGACAGGCAGGGCAATTGTCAGCACACCGGCTATGGCACACAAGGAGCCCACGATTTTGCCACCAATTGTCACAGGGTACATGTCCCCATAGCCCACAGTGGTCATGGATACCACCGCCCACCAGAAAGCATCAGGGATACTGGTGAAATGAGAGTCATCCTCTTCCGCTTCAGCAAAGTAAACTGCGCTGGAGAACAAGATGACCCCAATGAAGAGGAAGAAGATGAGCAGCCCCAGCTCCCTCATGCTGGCCTTCAGGGTTTGTCCCAGGATCTGGAGGCCCTTAGAGTGTCTTGAGAGCTTGAAGATCCTAAACACTCTCACCAGTCTGATGACCCTCAGGATTGCCAGAGATGTTGCCTGTTCCCCCTTTTGGGGACCCTCCTGCTCTGCCATCTCAGTCCCCAGAGTAATAAAATAAGGGATGATGGCCACGATGTCAATGAAGTTCATGATGTTCTTGAAGAACTCCGGTTTGCTGGGGCAAGCAAAGAACCGGACCACCAATTCAAAGGAGAACCAGATGATGCACAGGGTCTCCACCACGAAGAACGGGTCCGTGAAGATGTTGGACTTGAAGAAGACGGTGCTGTTCTCCACCCGCCGGGTAAAGATCCGGTCGTCCTTTAGCTCGGGCAAAGTCTCCAGGCAGAAGATGACAATAGAAATAAGGATGACCATGACTGAGACTATGGCAATAATCCTGGCCGGCCCGGAGCTCTCCGGGTACTCAAACAGGAGCCAGACCTGGCGCTGGAACTCCCTCTCGGGCAAGGGGCGCTCCTCCTCCTTGATGAAGCCCTCATCCTCCCGGAACTTCTCCATGGCCTCCTCCCCCAGCTCGTAGAACTTGATCTCCTCGGAGAACATGTCCAGGGGCACATTGACCGGCCTCCGGAGCCGGCCCCCGGACTGGTAATAGTACAATATGGCATCGAAGCTGGGCCGGTTCCGATCAAAGAAGTACTCGTTCCTCAGGGGGTCGAAGTAGCGCATCCTTTTCTTGGGGTTCCCCAGCAGAGTATTGGGGAACTGGGCCAGGGTCTTCAGCTGGGTCTCGAAGCGCAGGCCGGCCACGTTGATGACCACCCTCTCGCAGCACTCGTGGTCCTCGTGGTCCGGCTGGTAGCTGTCCTGGGGGTGGCCGGGCAGGGCGGAGGTCTCGTCCATGTTCTCCCCGGCGACCACCGTCATGTTCCCGGGGGGGGGGGGATCACGTGATGCTGCAGCCCCCTCCTCTACCCCTTCCGTGACCCCCCAATTACTCACAGGCTCCGGATCCCACCGGGGGGTCCTGGGGGTCTTCAGATCACTTTGGGGGGAGCTGCAGATCCGCCCCCAGTGCGCCACACATAGATCCCTGGGAGTGTGTGCAGCGCTAAGTACCCGGGTATTGCGCTAGTATTCCTTGTATCCGTTATTCATGTTGCCCAGTGTTACCCCCGGGAGGTAGCATTGCTGCCCCAGAATACGGGGTGCTGTGGGGTGGGGGAGATGGGCTTTGCTCCTCAGCAGGTCCTCCTGTCTCTGCGCAGTGCTAGGTACAGCGCCGTATAACCAGTGCGGTATATAGAGGCTGCATGGGAATAAACACAAGTAGGGAAGATAAGAGCCAGCGCTATCTGATTAAACACCCTGCCTGTTATATATATATATATATATACCCAGCGCTATCTGATTAAACATCCTGCCTGTTATATATATATATGTACCCAGCGCTATCTGATTAAACACCCTGCCTGTTATATAAATATATATATATACCCAGCGCTATCTGATTAAACATCCTGCCTGTTATATATATATATATATGTACCCAGCGCTATCTGATTAAACACCCTGCCTGTTATATATATATATACCCAGCGCTATCTGATTAAACACCCTGCCTGTTATATAAATATATATATATACCCAGCGCTATCTGATTAAACACCCTGCCTGTTATATAAATATATATATATATATGTATACCAGCAGCTGCAGCCCACACATTCCTACAGACAAATCACTCTGCTGCAGTGCAGGGATAGCGCAGGGATAGCGCAGGGATAGCGCAGAGACTCCTTACCTTGTGCGGTGCTGCTGCTGCTCGGGAGCAGGATGACAAATAATAACAGGCTGGAGGAATGCGTCAAACCTTGCGGCAGGGAAAGCGCACGCAGAGCTCACCCTCCTGCGCCCCTGTAATATGGAGATCGTTTTACAGCCCAGTGAGTATCAGATCTGCTGAAATATTCATACTGCACACCATGTTACTCTGTTACTCTG